>JAHKKF010533429.1:3427-47003 GCA_019740295.1 Labeo calbasu
CAACAAGACAATGAAGACTATTGCAGCTTTTGTTCTTCTCGCCTGCCTGATCGCTGTAGGGGTAAAAGGTGAGTTTGACCTCTGAGAATTGCAGATCATAAGCATTCAGCTTAACTTTACAATGTGTATTTGTTTATGGTGATGTTCTGCAGCTAATAGACTCTAATATAATATATATAATATATGACATTTCTCTTCCAGGACAGGACAGGTCTTCAAAGAGCAGGTGCTTCTGCGCAGACAAAGGTGCAAACATGGTTTTAATGAAGAACATTGAGAAGGTTGAAATCATCCCTCCAAGTTCATCTTGTCACAAACATGAAATTATGTAAGCATAGCCTACTTTTGTATAAATTCATTCATTTTTAACTTCAATTAATTCATTAACTGTAAAACTATCCTGAGTAAGCTTCAGCTCATTGCTTTTGTTTATTCACAGTGTCACTCTGAAGAATGGTGCAGGACGCAAATGCATGAATCCAGAGTCAAAATTCACTCAAAATGTCATCATAAAGACTCTTGAAAAAAGGTGAGAATATCTGCTTTAAATATATTTTCAATGCAAAGACATGCATGGCAGAGAGACACATGAAAATTAATTAATGGGAAAATAGACTAAATGTAAACTATCTCTGATCTTCACAGGAGTCAGCAGACTGTCCCACACAGTACAACTGTCTCTGTACCACTGAAGAGCACCATGACATCTTCATCATTACCAACTTCCTTCAAATGACTTCACAGATCTCAGATGTATTAATATTTTACTGAAGAAGTTGGAGTTTTAACTTTAAAACTAAAAATATTTCCAAATGTCTACGCTGATTGCATTATTATTTATCTGACTGCTGTTTTCACAAACATATTTTCATTGGACCACCTAACTATGTGTCATATGTACAGTCTTTTTTTATAATTTGATGTGTGATTTTTCATTGTCAACAAAAATGTGTCAAATAAAGCTTTTTTATGTATGAATTACATCTTCTGACCTTTTTTTAGAGTAGTTCTTAGATTCTGACATTCTGAGAGAAAAATCATATAATACTAAGCTTGGAACCTGTGATATTTGAATCAGGATCTTTGATGAATACAAAGTTAAAAAAGAGCAGCATTTATTCAAAATATAAATCTTTTGTTACAATATCCATTTATATACATACCGTTTTTCATCCTTGGTGAAAAATTAATTTCTTTCTAAAAAAAAAAAAATATATATAGAGACAGAGAGAGAGAGAGAGAGAGAGAGAGAGAGAGAGAGAGAGAGAGAGAGAGAGAGAGAGAGAGAGACAGATTTTCTTTCTTTTTTTTCTTTTTAGAAAGAAATTAATATTTCACCAAGGATGTGTTAAATTGATTTTTAAAAAGTGATGGTAAAGACTTATATTGTTAGTTATTGTAAGTTATTTCTATTTTGAATAAACACTGTTCTTTTTAACTTTTTATTCATTAAAGAATCCTAAAAAAGGATCCAAATAAAATATTAAGCTGCACATCTGTTTCCAAGACTGATAATAAATCAGCATATTAGAATGATTACTGAATGATGTGACACTGGAGAAATGACTGGAGTAGAAGCTGATCAAATTCAGCTTAGCATCACAAAAATAAGTTATATTTAAAGTACATTATAAAGAGAAAACCAATACTTTAAACTGTAATAATATTTCACAACATTACTGTTTTTTCTGTATTTTTGATCAAATAAACGCAGCTTTAGTGAGTATAAGAGACATTTAAAAAACATTCAAAATTTTACTGAACCCAAACTTTTGAACAGCAGTGCATATATATTTTCTATATACTGTATTGATATGCCTGGAGGGGAAAAAACAGCTGTGTTTATACCAGTAATTATACCAGTCTTAAGTTTTTCTAATACTGATGTCATCTGTGCATGTCAGCATTTTCAAATTTCAATAAATCACTGCTTTTACCAGACTTCAAAATAAAACATGCATTGTTAAGTAAAAGGGTAGTGAGAGGCACTAACCACTGACTTCTATTAAGATCTATTTTTAAAAGAAGTGTTGATTTGTGTACTGTACTCAGTGGTTTCCATCACCACAATGTGATTCAGCTGTCTGCACAAAGCCACAAAACAACAACAGCACAATGTATACAATAGTTCAATAAACAAAGAATTATTACTGAGTGACATTTTTGATAATATTTTCAGTTACTTTTGACTTTTATTCATCATCTAAGAAAAACAAATCAAAGCAAGGCCACAGCAGATTCAAATGTCACGTGTCGCTGAGTAGCAGCGTTTTACTTGTGAATGAGTAGTTGACACTGGGCGCAGTACCCCATCAAAAACGTGTCCCTATATTTTGATACTCTTTTTTTATATTATTGGATGGATATAAATAGTCTTTACCTGTAGTACTGTCATTCACAAGCTGCTCGCGCAATAAAGAGCTGCCTTATAGCTGACGATAGAAGAAGGGATTGTAGGTAAAAATTCACCTCATCCTGCCACTCCCTTTGTTTTCTGCCCTATATTACTTACGATTTCAGACTTTTTTGCAAAACAGATGATAGAAAACACACATTACATAATTGCTTTTAATTGCTTAAGTACATAATTGAAACTGATACTTTGGCTGGTATACAGTCATCTTCATTGTCAGACAAGGGTTTCGGTTATATTTTACCAGAGCACAGCGGGACTTCAATGGGGCTTGTGCAGCAGCAGACAAAAGGTCTAGCTATGCCCCTGGTTGCTGAACGATTCAGTTAAATGTAAATGGTGGTTTAATGCCCTAATGCTTTTAATTGCAATAATAGTTTAATATTACAATTATAGTCTAATATTGCAATATAATTGCAATTTCATTGCAATTATAGTCTAATATTGACAAAAATAACAGTCATTTAAATGATTTCTTCCTCATTCTTGGAAATGTGAAAAGGTCTGCATGAAAAGAAAGTGTTTCTGAGAAACAAGACAAGTACAGATGCTGGACTATCAAAACAAAAACTGAAAAATCCTCAGTGAGGGAAAGCCCCTAATAAAAGCATAAAAACAAAGCAGCTGAGCTTCATCATCCACAGCTTCATTAACCAGCCATTAGGAAGGTGAAAACAGAAGATTAACACCATGAAACTCATTGCAGCTATGGTTATTCTAGGCTGCCTGCTTGTCGTAGAGGTGACAGGTGAGTTTGATCTCTTTGAAGACTGAAGAAATGCAAATATTCATGTTTTTCATATTGTGCATTTATATTGTAAGCCCTTGCATGGCAGGGTGCTAGAGACGGTAAAATGCTTTGTTTTTCTCTTCCAGGCCAGGCTAGAGTTCCAAAGGGCAGGTGTTTTTGTGCTGACAAAGGTGTGAACATGGTTCCTCCAAAACTGATTGAGAAGCTTGAAATCATACCACCAAGTTCATCTTGTAAAACCCACGAGATTGTGTAAGCACATGCCGTTATTCACATACAAATATTCTCTAAATTTTGTACATCTGTTTAAATATGTGGACTGACATAAATAATAATGCAGCTAATTTTGTCTTGTGCTTTTGTGTAGTGTTACTCTGAAAAATAATACAGAGCAGAAATGCTTGAATCCAGAATCTAAGTTCACGCAGAAATACATATTGAAAGCTGTTAAAAAGAGGTTTGTATAACCTAATATTTTTAACATTAAACCTTTTGTTTATACTTGATGTCCACAACATATAAAAGATGCAAACACAGACTTGCAGAGTGAGAAATACAATCATTTCTACTAATAAGCAGAGAAGACTCACTATCAACTGTTTCTGATTATTTTTAGGAGCCTGCAGAAGAAATAGCCTGACATATGAATCCATATGAGCTACTGTTCAGTGAAGAACATATGATAACAGCACCCTACAATCAGTAACCAGCATATGACAAATCTTGAACTGAAATTTTTGATTTAATGAATCTTTCTTTAATGTAATTGTTTTCTGATACACATGATCATTAATCACTGCTGTACCTTTCGAAAACATTAATGCAATGCATGCTTGATTACAGTGTGTCATATGTATAGTCTTACAAAATAAAGCTTTTGTTGGCATTTTAGTAATTTTTGTACTTATGGTCATTCTGTAGAGCATAAAATATAAAATAATCCAAATAGAAACAGTCATTATAAATAGCCTGTTTGGAAGAAATATATTCTATTATTAAATCTAAATGTGAACATGAACTTTTAAACATAAATTTAAGCTTGCTCATTAAGTCTAAATGATAAACCTACATCTAGAATTCAAAAAATGCAATTTGGTGAAGTAATGCATTCTTAAGAAAAAATGTTCTAAACAGTGCCAGAAAAAAAAAAGAAATACAGAACCTTTTTTTGGTGCTAAATAAAACCCTTTCACAGCTTTGAAATGCTGTATAGGACTTTAATGATGTTACAAATAATTATAATAATGTTTTTACCTCTCTGTCTACCTGGTCTTATCATATCTTGCAGCCTCTATTGGGGTTTCACATTAGAACAACAGCATGTTGTGTGAATTAGGTACTTTTTTTATTGATGTGAAATTGTAGCAAAAATGTCAGTGCTCTTAACAAGTTATTACCGAAATATATCAATAAATGACTGTTGACAATGAACATGAACAAACACACAAAACAGAACAGAAAATAGATGTGATAAAGACCAAGTTCCAGTGAAATATCTTCACAATTCACAGCGATGCCTTGAAGTCCATCATTTTGGTGTAACTGAGTGGCAGTTTCTATCTGCAGATGCTTGTCGGATGTGAAAGTATTTGAAATACACAACTGAGTTTAGAGTTTTAGTACGTCTTAGTTGTTTATGTAAAATCAGTTATGTTCACAAAGACCAAAAGTAGTAAAAATGGACACTATGTGAGCCCTTCACAATATTAAAAGGAAAAGTGATAGCGCTTATGTTTTTTTTGTGTCCGGTCATGTATGAATACTTCCAAATAATAATTAAAAATAAAAATCTAACAACATGGATTATAAATGTAAAATCTCTGTTATTAGGTGGTGAAGTGGACGGAAGTCTGTTCATCTTAACAGAGCTGCTTACATGTGACCAAAACGCTAAAAAGAGAAAATCACATATTTGTTTGGAAACCAGTTACAATTTTTAAGTTACAATTGTATTTACACTTAAATAAAAATGAAATCATTTACCTGTTGAGAGTGTGATAATCGTCTGTGTAGTTGGATCACTGAGATGCTTTGATAGTTACAGATTACAGAGAATAAAGAACCCTAAACTCTAACATAAAGAACCATTTCAGCATAAAAAGGTTCTTCAGGACGATATGGTTCTAAATAGAACCATTACTACAAGTAAAGAACATTTTAAGAACCATTTTTAAAGTGAGAAAGCAAAGCTAAACAATGCAACTGCCAAATAAGCATCTATGAAGACTGGTATAAAGCTATTATTCATTATTTAATATACATTTTTGATTGAGGTAATGGAACACCAAATGTTTAGGGGACATTTTGGTTTTGGAACATTATCGCATTCTAGGCAACAGCAATACTTAACTGTCAAGGGCAATGCCTCCAATCTGATATTTATGTTACGAGACTGTTATGACTGTCCAGGTATGTACATGGGACCGAGAGGCATTGCAAAGGAGGGCATCATCCTGGCTGGTTTACCCTCAAGTTCACAAAAAGAAAAGTGATTTTCAATCCCCATCACTTTGTTATTGTAAGGGTTAAACCAAACCATCCTCCATAAAAATAAAAGGATGGTGCACTGCGGCTTTCAGACGGATTAAATTTTAGTCAGTGTTGACAAGTCTGCACAGATGATGTTTCAATATATTATGAACTGCCAGAATCACACAAGCATGATGTGGATTTCCCAAGCTCTTCAGGTTATTATTTTCCTTAACAAGACATTACATGTGTCAAAACCAGATCCATTAATTGGATGTTGACCTAAATCCTTGAAAATGAGGTTAACAGATTTGGCTTGTTAAAAGTTCTCTCCTTTTCTAATTTTACCTCAGTTCTATGTATAATGCGGTTTATACTTTTAATTTGCCACTATGTACTATAGACATGTTGACTTACGACAAATTGCTTGAGATGTTCCCCATATGTCAGTCACTTTAAATCCAAGATGTAGGGCTAATATTATTCTTAGTCTGATACGCTTTTCTCTTTTCCATGAAACCCAAAGCAGAGAACCGCTGCTGAAATGGTCAGCTCTGGGTGGAAATGTAAACACTAGCCAAGCCAAGAAAAACATAAGATGTATCAAAGAGGTCAGATAAGGACCAATTTCACATTTTTTATGTATTGAGTGGTTATTTCTGCCCTGGAATTTCTTGTGAAATAATCTTTGAAAACCAACCTTGATTTTAAAGTAATAAAGAATCAACATCTAAACGACAGCTCGTGTCTGATCACCAGGAGGCAGACAGGTGATGCAGACAGAGGTGATGCAGACGACAAAAATTATGCACATAAACGAAATGATATAAAGCTGGAGCATGTGGATTCTGTTTTAGAATGCAATAAACCACATGGATTTCACAATTTACAGAGTCTTGTGTCTCCTGTAAGAAAAACAATTTTTTTTGTATATTACTACTTAGACAAACATAATGAAACATAATTCAGTCAATTATCAAGAAAAGTGGTATGGCACATAGTAAAATAGAATTCTGGGGGTAATGTGCTTTATAAAACCTGTTTTTGCAAAGGACACTCACAAGGACACTTTTAGATGCAAAAAAAGGGACAATTTTACTCCCTTTGGTTATAATTCAATAACTTTACTTTAGAAGCTCATATCTGAAAGTTTCTTTTTTCTGGTGCATACTGACACCCAGTGGAATCAAACAATATCAGCTGCAGAGAGCTGGAGCAAATGAAACCTGAATAACAGACTTTCAAACAAAAAATTCTAAAAAAAAAAAAAAAAAAAAGCACCTATGTTTTTTTTAGTGTTTAGTGTAATATTCTTTATGAAAAATTAAAATCATATTTTGTAGTTCAAAGGGTTTTCTTTCCAATGACACCATTTTTTTACATTTCCTCCATTGTATGCGTCTAGGGTAAATATTTGAATTTGAGTATGTAAAATTTAGGCGAAAATACCAAAAAAAAAATAACACCCCAGAGCTTAAGGGGTTAAAAGCCAAATTCAAAACATTCGAATACTGTATTGAATATTTTTGCAAAAACAAACCTTGGAGTTTAAGGCTTATTTAAAATCTCATGGCGCCCTCTATTGGAAAGTTGAAGAGTGACACTAATTTAATGTGTATCGTAGTAACAGTCGTCATATCTCTAAAAGGGCGGTGACTGTTGGTGCTTGCAAGCAGAAATCTTGAGGAATATGGTGTACACAAGACTGCATTGAGTGCCTTGCGTTTGTGTCTGACAGTTTTCAATACACTGTTCCGTCGTCCTCGGAAAAAAAGAATTGATCTGACGTTCTGAACAGCTTTTTAAAGGCGTCGGGCAGGAAAAAAAATATGGGGAATTGCCACACGGTAGGACCAAACGAAGCCTTGGTGGTATCAGGTAACCTATCCTATCAACTGCCTTTATTTTTCCTCAGAGCAGTCCGTTTTCGCGTGTATTATATTCATCTGAAATGTAGCTACCGTGGAATGTGTATGTAAATCGTGTGTGATATTCGACGGTGTAACTGCAGCCAACGCTTATTTTCTCACGCGTTTCAGTCGAGTAGCGTGTAGACATTCGTGCTTGCCTGTTGCATTGTGCTTTGTGTAGTATGAAAGAAGACGATCCATCACTCGGGTTTTGTTGTTGTGCCTCACTCGTGCTCTGTTCTGTTCGATTTCGACGTGCTTGCGCAGTTAAATCGATTTTTCTCTTGAAGTCATCTTGGTCTTGAGTATCGATTGCTTATCTAGTTGTTTAGACTAAAGATGCTTTTTGACTGTACATTTTATTCCTGTTATTTGATGATACTACGTCCGTATTTTAGTATAAATCATCTCAAATAGTATCTATGTATTGTCAGCTCATCAGCATGATCGTAGGCCTTTGTTTGAAGGCTGCTATAACACGTTTTCTCGAATGAAAAGAATGAAAGTGGGCGTGTTTATTAGAAACAGAATTAATCAAGACCACAGGGTTGCCCAATCATATTACTGCAACCTTGATTAAACAAAACTCAACCACCTAATCAACATCTTCAGGGGCCCTTGATAATTACAGACAGGTGTGTTTGATCAGGGTTGGCACTAAGCTCTGGAGGTAGACCTCCAGGAACAGGATTGAGCACTCCTGATAAAGACAGTTCAGCAGACTAAGTATCAGCAAAGGGTGCAATATTTTGACAAGCTAAAGTTAATAGGTGGTAAAATACGTACAAGCAGCGTTAAGAAGATATTAGCATAATATTTCACCTACCTGACCGGAAATGATAAGAACAAACACAAATGTTGTCAAGATTCTTGCCCTGGAAATCCTGGTTCAGTTTGGCCATCCACAAATGCCTTCTTTCCTCAGACAGTCTTTTGCACATTTCTCCTTTATTTGTTATAACTTTTGGCAGCCTATAGTACTCCAAATATTTTTGCTGGGCCGACCAATTAGTACAACCCAAAACATGACAATAATTGGCCATTTTCATCAAAAACCAGCAACATTTGCACATTCTGTTCGGTTCTGTGGCGTTGTTTACGTTCAGTGCCGCCAATATGGTCAATTGATGATGTGTTGTGAAACAACACACTACTTTTTATGTCATATAGTTTATCACACACACTTTTAGTGGACATCGGATGCCCAAGTTGGTATGCTTCTTTACACTGTAAAAAGTTTTTACCAGTTTCAACTTTAAAAACATTAGTTCAGGAGCTGCCTTAAAATTTTAAGTTAAATCAACTTAAGACTACAAGTAATTTCAACTCACTACAATAAAGTGAGTTAAAATGAATTTGTTCTTTTTGATTTGTACTAAGTTGATTTAACTTAAAATTTTAAGGCAGCTGCTTAACTTAAGTTTTTAAGTTAAAACTGGTGAAAACATTTTACATTGTAGGGTTTTAATGAAATGTTTGCAAAATTCTTTGGATAATTTCCTCAATGGTTATGTCAAACAACACCCTTTTCACCTTTTCTAATGAAAATGTCGAACATCGTACAACTGGCTGATAGCAGAAATATGCTAATACGGGACAATCCGTTAGCAGTCGTGGGAGGGGCCTGAGTATGATGTCATACTGCTCAGAAAAGCAAAACGGCTTGATAAATAATACTCTAGTTTTTTTGTGGGTTAAAAAAAGAGTCATGGGCGTCAGAAACCATTGAATGTGGGTGGGACAAGACCTATGACATTGGATCCACCCACTTTTACCGTCTTTAATTCAGCGAATATGTCTGCGCACTTTTCAGTGCGCCGTCAGTCTAATTCATTTCACATGACGAATGCGCTAATAGATTAAGCTCTATGCTCACGCGTATGAACAGGCAGCATCTGGGGTGGAGGAGTGGACAATGTTGTCACGTTAATTTGGGGACCCACCCACATTATTTAGCTTCCGACGCCCATGAAAAGAGCGAATGGATTTTTATCATTGTAGGGTGGTTGTGTCCACACACTTCTAACACACATTTATATGCAGACACGTGAATTCTGCATTCGATGTACCATCTACAGTTTTTTTTCTAACTGTAGTTTTTTCAGAAGTGTCATTTCCTCTTTGCTTAACTGAACATTGTGTCGGCGTTGGTCATGTTTAATGAAATAGTCACATGACAGAAACTTCAATGGGGTAATTCGCCTGTCTTTCACGCGATTGATCTGGCTGCAGTTGTGCAAGTGATTCTAGCAACAGCTGAGGATTGCACACTAATAGCTGATGACAAGTAGGGAATTTGTTGGAAGAGTTTCCAGTACTTCCATTGCAGCATGAAAAGAGAGAGACCGCCTCTGACTTGAACATTCAGGGAACAGACCCATATACATAGATTTGTGAGGAATTTCCTCACATATCTCACATACCTAATGGTTACGGGCCCCCACTGTTTGTACATATTACATGTTAAACATAAGCTCAGAGTCCAGATTGATGCATTCTTCAGACAACATAACCTGGATGTTGTAACATTGACAGATGGATGTAATAGATTCTAGATTTTTTCCCTGAAGTCCAGGCCACCTGTTGTGACCTAAATATCTTACTGAAAGTCATGGAGAACTGGAAGGTCTGTTTTACACTTACCTATCTAACAGCTTGGCTCCCATAGCATTAGTTTGTTAGCCAAATCACAGCATGAGCAACCGACTGTATTTGACTTAATGAAAATGAAAGGCAAATAGGTTGTGTGTGTTCATGCAGCCAAAAGATGTGTATGATTTAATCCGCTCTTGATCGAAAACTGTGATACTTATATGAGTGAAGAGTATTTTGTTAGTTTGTCTGTTTTCATGTACAACAGTTTGAGGTCATTAAGGGTTTCTGAATGTTTATAAAACAAATCTCTTCTGCTTACCAGTGCTGTATTTATTTGTTTTTTTGGGGTTTTTTTTTTTAAACGCAGAAATATTTAATGTTGTAAAATTCAATATTGCAATTCAAAATAACTCTTTTTCTATTAAATATGTTTATTAAAGTAATTCTTGTTAATTCTTTAGTGTCACATGATCCTTCAGAAATCATACTAATATGCTGATTTGCTGCCCAAAAAACATTTCTTATTATTAATGTTGAAAACAGTTGTGCTGCTAAATGTTTTTTGTTATAATTTTAACCATAAAAATGAATAAACGTCTTTATTGTTATTTTTGATGCAAATCTCACATCCCAAATATTTGAACTGTATGTAGTAAGACATTCACTGGTGCACAAGCTGTTTTATTTGGAACAGCTGGTTGATTATTGACTTTAGCTGATTTCTGTAAACATTTAACCACCATAGTGGTTTGGTTAGCCTGAAACTGAGTTGGGGCTTTCCAGTGATTTTCATTGCACGTGGTTATAATGATGTTGTTGTTGAGTTTACAGTTCATAAACCAGTTTGGTAAGGCATGTATGAGGTACCTTTTGTATGTGGTGAAAATGGTAACTGACAAATAGCTTGTAAAATGGGCTGAAAGATTTAGATTATTGCAATGGAAATATATGGTTTAATTTACTTTTTAATACATACAAAATGAATTTGTATGATTAATTATTTGTATCAAGCATCCACTTTAATGTTAGGTTGTCATTCTAGAATACCTCAAATGATTGCAAGTAGGGGCTGAACAGATTGTAGCTGATCCTTGATCCGTACAGACCAGGTCACGCAGTTCAGCATAATAGAGTAAAAGTGAACTGAATCATACATATATGACAAAATGCCCATCTCGACAATCTTTCTGGTATGTCGCAAGTGAACAAAAACAGCTGAGGAAGAAATCGCATGTGTATCATTATGGATCCGTGCATCAGGTCTTAAAGAGAAAGCAGCCTATAAATGCCTGCTGCTGTCATTAATGCTAATCAAACAAAAAAAAAAAACACAGCTTTGACAAAGATTAATCTATATTTATTTTATACAGTAAACACCTGCGGTGTTATTTTACACTTAATTATTTCATTTCTGTTCCTGAATACTTTCTACTATTTGTAACTTTGCCCTGCTGTATATTTATGTATTTGTTATTTTTACTATAGTAGTTTTTGCTCTGGTGTCAAACAAGCAGTTAGTTTTAAAGGGGTCATCGAATGCTAAGTTCACTTTTACATGTTGTTTGAACATTAATGTGTGTTGGCAGTGTATGTACAAATCTACCCTATAATGATAAAAATCCATGCAGTGGTTTTTAATTAATCTGTAAAATAATATTCCCTTTTTCAAATCGAGCCACTCTCAGATGCCTGTTGTTGTTGCGTAACACCCACAGAGGCCGCTCCCTCGATAGTTGATTGACATGAGCGTCTTACCTCAGATCAGCTGTAACAGTCCCACCTCCATGTTTTGATGCCGGAGCAGGGATGTAAGTTAGACAAGAATTGAGCGATTGAGGTGTTGTGTTGCTGGATGTAATAATGAACGTAATGGTCGTCATTTACTCCCGACATGTGAGCTGCTGAAGATGCAGTGGATTACGTTTGTTTATGAAGGGAATGCGCCTCCCGAACTACATAAATGCATCTATGTTCACGCGACTCATTCGTGATCCAGCTTAATTTACAGCAGAAGTGAGTATAAGGGTTTTTTATGAATCTTTGCGATCGCCTTTCCTAATAATGTGCTAGTTAGCAAGTTTAGCGGCTAAACGTGGCTAAATGCGACTAAAGAAGAGAGGGGCGGGGTGAGCAGAGCTCATTTGCATTTAAAGCAGCCTCTACCAGAATGGAATGATTTTTGCAGAGCTGATTTTGGCAAGGTAAAAAGGGTGTTGTTTTACACTACCATTGAGAATTTTCAACCAAAGTATATTATAGACTTGGAAAGTGGAAATGGAAAGTAAAGTTATATTGAAGTATATTTCTTGCTGATCCGAAAAGCAGTACAAGGTTGTGTTCACACTGCAGGCAAATGTGGTCCAATTTTTTTGCTCACATGTGACTCAGATCTGTTTTTCTCATAACAGTGTGAACAGCAAAAGCCAGATGGAATCGGTTCTTTTCAATTCTGGATTGTGCTACTTCCATATGTGGTACTAAATCCAAACATCAGGTCAGATGTTTTACAATGCACCCGCAGTCTAAACAGTCATATCAGAATTCATGCGAGTTTTACTTCACTCTAGATCAACATTCGTTGTGATTCTGCTCATCCTTGTTTTTATTTTTCATATTGCTTGCCATAATTTTGCTGGCTTCAGCAGCAGATCGCACATTAAACAAATGCATAATCACTTTTTTTTTATTTGTTTGCTTTTGTATGATGGCGCACTGCGCAAGTGATGCCAAGTCCACAGTTTTCCACCGGAACTGGGATACTTTTTAACTGTTGCCGCGGATTGTTTTTCCAACTACGTGAGTTGAAGGTGTTTACGCCCGGAAAGCAATTGAGCTAGTTTTGGACTAGTTTTGAGAAGCAATTTGTTGTAAAAAATCTGGCAACCCTGTTCGTATTGTTCTTGTGCGCATACGGATCAGTTCAGAACCTTGATCTGTTCACACTGGAAATCTGATACTGGCCACATTTAGAACAAACACGTAAAAAGCTATACAAAAAAAATCAGATCTGAGCAAGAATCGGAATTGAGCACTAAGGCTTGCAGTGTGTATGTAGCCTTAAAACTGTAATATCCGAACCGTGAGTTTTGTGATCTGTTGAACCACTAAGTGCAAGCATGTTAGCGTTTGAAAGCAAGATTAGTGTGGAATGTGTATTTGTGCTAAATATGCCATGTTTATTTTTTTAGGTGGGTGCTGTGGCTCTGATGAGAAGAGCTATACAGTGGGCGGCTGGGCCTGGGCATGGTGGCTTATCACCGACATACAGAAGTAAGAAAGTTCATACATCACATTCGCTCCTGTTGTGTTTACTCACTCACAATGTAAACAAATCATTCTCCTGCTGACTGAATGACTCTATTCTCCTTATATGTACATTTAAGTCTTCTTGAGTGGGCGAGAGGATCATTTTAGAGATGTGTCACAACATGCGCACATTTCTCTGGATAGACTATTTAACCTTGTGAATACAGTACTTTAATGAAATTCCAGAATGCACACACCTGTGCTTATTGTTTTCTTCCTAACATATTAAAGACATTGATAGTAGCTAAAATAATAATCCAGAAAGCAAATAGCGTATCTGATGAGCACTCTTTCTTTTAAATGTGTGTTCAGTGATATAGTCTTCAGCCTAGACACCATTCAGACGTTAAACGCAAACATTGTCTAATTTATCAGTACTCAGCCCCCCCGTTCCCATGACCTCGCTTCATTAAGACCCAGAGTATCCAGGGCCAATGTTTGGAAAAATAAACAGAGTTAACAATACTGGAATGTTGACTGAAGTTGAGCTTCAATGGTTACAAATAGAAGCTCAGCATCTGCTGATGTATACATAGTACTTCCAAAAATCTGTGGAACTGCAGCTGTGCTAAAATTACATAGGGCTTTTGACATTTAACATTGCTAACACTGGGTTATGATTTTTTGGTTTCACACATTTTCATTCTTTTCGCTGGGTTAGGAAATATCCCTGGCTGTTCAGGTTTCGTACTGTACAATCGTAAAAAACCCAGGGTTAATTACTTATTTGCGTAACGGCTTGACTGCACGTCAGGCTTTTTTATTACTGACTATCCACTTTGTCCTGAATAGACATTTTTGGACCATAACTGTAAGAATAAAACATTTTCTGTCAGTGTTTGACTATTTAATTTTTCCTCAAATGATTTTTCTCTAAAAGAAGCTTTAAAAAGGTGATAATCCGAGGTTAAGCACAGTCTATGTGTCATTTAGTATGAGCACTGTTTATTGCTTGTAGCTATTAGAACATTAGCTTGACAAGTCATGTGTATGAAATGAATGAACTATATATATATCATTCTGAAATGTGATTTATTTCCATTTCTTCTTTCCGTCTTTAATCATTACTGAGATAGTTATGCATGTGCGATCTATAATAACCAGCCTGCCTTTTCTCTGATGTTCCTTTCCTGTTCATGTCTTTAAGTGTTTGCTGAGCTAACCTGCCTTTAAGCGCTGGACTCACCCGTGTGTGTCGGACCATCTGATCTGTTTCTGGTATCTCACTACTGGGGATCATATGATTATTATGCTAAATCAACTCTGTGGAAATACAGATCAGACTTTTATCGTATTTCCATGTCTGCACAGCTAAAGGATTTAGTTCTAGAGTAATTGATCTGTTTGAGAATAACTTCCACATTTACCAACTTAGATGTGGTCATGCATTCAAATAAACCGTTTGAAAGGTTTATTGGGAAGTTCACTAGTAGTACAGTTTATTTGATTCACCAAAACTAACCCCCATCCATTGACAGGAAAACATGCAGGAAGTTAGACATTTATCAGTGTCGACACTTGAATGTGTGGAAAAAGTCTATTGCAGAAATGCAGCTATGAGTTTAAATGTTACAGCTAAAATAAAAATGTATTTTTCATCCTTTTTTATTGTTAGAGTCAATAGGAAGGTGAAACAACTGTCAGGGAATAGAAGTCAAAAGCAAGTGTAAATATGGGTTGTGTTGTACAGTGGTTACAATAGTTGTTCAGCTGAGTGCATAGCTTAGGAATAAAGCAAAGCTGGGTGGGATATCTCTTACCATCCCCCCTTCTCTGGTAAAATGCATAGTAATCAAGTTTCCTGGCTGCTCTAAAAGCTACATTGATCTAATTTTAAAAGATTGAGAGAGCGGTAGGGCTTGCTGCAGCACAAGGGCTGAAATGAAATGTTTAGTTGAGGATCCTACTGCATAATATTGTGCATGCTGTCCATTCAGACACGCCCTGTTTTTTTTTTTCAGTCCATTTAAAGAGCTGCTCATTTTGAAAGACACAAATACATTTGCTTGAAGTATACAGAACCATGGCCATTGATGAGCAGTCTATAGTTGCTGCTTCCAACAAACGTATTGGTAGATGTTGCAGAATTAGTTGCTGAATCCTAGACTGGTCTCTTGACTGTTGAACTGTTTGGGGTTTGGGCTATATTAGGGTTGAGCTATATTAGTCCAACAATCCACTAGAAATAGTATGCCATCAGGGACCCTGTTTCCACCCAGTATGTCGGTTATCTTGTGCTGAACTGCACAACTCAACAATGTGAAACAATGTGAAACATTGTAAACCTGCAGGGAGTAATCGCTTCAGTGGTTATAATTGGATCTTTTTTTCACATTTGTATTAAAATAATTGAACTTTAAATGCTTAAAAACATACAATCTAGATTTAAAGGGGTCATGAACTGCCTTTTTTATTATTTTGTACTGTTCTCTGAGGTCCACTTATAATGTTATCAAGATTTTAACATCAAAAACATGATCATTTAGAAGTAACTATTTTCTGTCCTGTTTTGACCACCCTCATCAGAACACTCTGTTTGAATAGGTGTAGCGGATTGTAGACTCGGAAGTAAACACCCACTGCTATGATTGGCTAACAGTTGTGCATGTTTGACAGCCTACATCCATCATAGATAGACGCTGCTGTGATTTAGGTTAAAGTTCTTACTGCCATGGTCTGGAGCTTCATTAAAAATAAAGTTCATCGACTCTTTCTAGAGATGCACCGATTGACTGGTTAGGGACCAGGATTCGCCGTAAGAACTCACACTTACGGCGACCAATAATGTATTTATGTGCCAGATGAAGCTTGCGCAGCCTCAGTGAGTATGTGAGAGAGAAATCAAAACAAAATAAGTGCAACAGCACTCAGAAACTTATAGATGGATACTTTGGTAGAAACAAAAATATTTATAATATATGATTTAAGTATGCAACATTGCACGACCAAGATGTTTCGCCAAATCAACGTGATTGTAATGTGACTCTGATTTTATACAATAATAGTTCAATAAACAAGACGTTAAAATTAAGTTACTGAATATTAACTGTTTTTGCTCAATTTCGCTGACGAAAATGTTCCAATGTCCTCACCCACATTTAATAAGGTGGTTGAGAGGAAGATGACCCAAAATGACATTTGTTTTGTTATATACAGCAACAAATTTTCAGTTGTTATTTCTAGCACTTTCCAGTCGTAGAGCACTTTATTTTTAGGGTTGTTTAAGGAAGAGAACATCAACTTAGTCCAGATTGGGGGAATTGTAATGTTTATTTTATTATGATTTTTTTTTTTTTTTTTTAGGTTTTGTTTGTACATGCTGTTAATTGTTGTTCTTAAAAAGAAAAACTCGACAAAAATCAGTGTCGGCAGATCACACTTACAAAAAAATTTAAAAAATGGGAATTGGCCAAGAAAATTGCAATCGGTGCATCTCTTTCCTATTGTTGGGATCAGAAGGATAGCAATGTAAAGACTGTGTTTTTCCACAGCTTGGCACTGCACAGCGTCTTGTTGTCATTGGAGCCATCTTTTTGGTTTGATTTCCGTGAAGACCTGCGTTTGCCTCTCGCCAAACAGGCAGTGATGTAGAAGCAGGCGTTGATCTTTTTCTATGGAGGTGGTGTTTAGTCACACTATTGCATCATAAAGTGGCACATTCGACAACCTGTCGTTTTGGCAGATTGCTGTTTTGAGACTAACAAGAAGATGTTTTGAGTTCTGATACTTGTGTCGAAATATGTCGAAAGGCCAAGGGTATTTTGATTTCTCAGTTCATGACCCCTTTAAGTTAGTAACCGTTATTATCTTGGTTTATCTTGACTTTTTCATAGTGCAAAGGCAAAGCATAATGGATATACTGAATAAGATATACTGAATTAAAGTCAGTCGTGAGATTTCCGAGATAAATGCATGATATAAAAGATATCTCTCCATATACAGCAGACAGCGGTTTCCTGATGGTCTGGATTCAACTGCAATCAACGCCAGCACCCATCCTCCCTAACCTTGAACCCTGTCCTCTATCCTCCCCCTTCACATATGTTAACACACTGATAATATTGTGCTGTCCTGCCTCCCCTCCTTCCCTCCCTCCTCACCCTCTCTCCCCCTCCCCTCCACCCCCCATCTCCCCCACATAGACTCTCTCTGGAGATAATGACCATCCTCTGTCGCTGTGAGAATATCGAAACTTCGGAGGGTGTCCCCTTGGATGTGACAGGGGTCGCTCAGGTAATCACACTGAATGAAACAAGCCAACCAATTGAGACAGTGAGAACAATTTCAAGCGCTCAGGATGTAAAGGGCGGTGGCCTGGTTCCATTTCCTACGTTGCATACATACACATGCTTCCACGCTCTCTTCCGCACTCTTGTGTTGGTCTTCCACTGCAGTGAAGGAGAGCCAGTCATCTCTCACTATCCTTGTCTGGAGTTTGGCTACGCGGCGCTCATGGCTCATGTAACTAATGTCTCACGTCAGCCTGTTTTGACTGTCGGGTCTGTAATGGATGACGGGCATATCAGACGGGCTTTCGGGAATATTGTGGGGTGGGAAATTATCTTTAGCTTCTGGGAATCTGAATGCAGAGGATGCCATTACAGCCCGCAGTCAAAACACCTGATTTGTGCTGACCAAGTGGTTGTGTCTTGGTATTTTCACCCTACAGATCCATTTTGTGTTGTTTACCTTCACGTCTTTCTTTAATCCCACCTTCTTTCCTGTTTTCACGCCGCTTGACATTCTTCCCGTAGATCATAGCCAACTTTTTTGGTTTGTTTCCCTTTTTTTGCGTTTTCCACAGGATAACCCTTGAGATTATGACCCTGCAACCCAAGTGTGAGGATGTAGAGACAGCGGAGGGGGTAGCTATTACTGTCACAGGTGTGGCACAGGTAAACCACCTTACCTCACCTAACCTCAGCTCCAAATGCCACTTTCAGGTTTGCCAGACTGGTTCAGACCCAGCACCCCTTTATCATGCTTTTTCCTCTCATTTCCTTCCCTCCTTTTCTGGTCCCTGAATTTGATACCCCTCAGGGATAAACAGTGCGAATCTTTGTATGTTAATCAGACTGAAGGTCACTGGTTTGTGTTTGACATGATAAATTGTTTTTCAGATAATCAAAGGCTAAAAAAGTTGTCAGTACTTACTGAATGTTCATTTAGTGATAGTTTGGGAAAGAGCTCCTTCATAATATGGTGAATTTTTTTTTTTCTGGTAAGTAAAACAACAAAACAATTTACAAGAATGGCTCTGTTCCAAAACCCAGTGAGATGTCTTGTTGTATACTTCTAAAGACGGCAAACTATGAAACGTAACCCTACAGTAAGTGACTATAATCACTAGATGCAACCCAGGATGTTTTCAGACTCAGAATTATACATTTCTGCGGCAACAGAAAAACCAAAATGCATCCGTGTAATCTTAAAGGGATAGTATACCCAAAAATGAAAATTAGTCCATTATTTACTCACCCTCCAGGCATCCTAGGTGTATATGACTTTCTTCTTTCAGACGAATCCAGTCGGAGTTATTTTAAAAATTATCCTGGCACTTCCAAGCTTTAGAATGGCATAGATGGGTGTTTCTCTTCATCTGTCCAAAACAAGTCCAATAAAGTGCATCCATCCATAATAAAAAGTGCCTCAGGTGGCTCCGTGGGGGGAATAAAGGCCTCATGTAACGAATCGATGTATCGATGAAGAGAAACACCAGTCTATGCCATGCTAAAGCTTGGAAGTGCCAGGATTATTTTTTTAATATAACTCCGATTGAATTCATCTGAAAGAAGGAAGTCATATACACCTAGGGTGCCTGGAGGGTGAGTAAATAATGGTTAATTTTAATTTTTGGGTGAACTTTCCCTTTAAGTAATCACTAGACAAAACTACAATACAGCAAGTACAAAATGTTATGCAAATGCATTAATTAATAAAGTTAACGTTTGTTCTGCAGGACATTGTACACAAATGAAAATTCTGTCATTGATTACTCTGTTATATTTTTTCTCTTTTGAGCTTTCTGACCCTGCATAAACATCAGTGCAACTGACACATTCAAGTCCCAGAAAGGTAGTAAGAACAGTTAAAATAGTCCATGTGACATGTGACATCTGTCATGCGTCATGATACTCTCATGAACGTATATCAAGACTGATACGGAACAGAAGAAATTGTTAAATAAAGTTATTTTTGTTTTCTTCACAAAACGTTTTCTTGTAGCTTTATAAAATTAAGGTTGAACCACTGATGTCACATGGACTAATTTAATGATGTCCTTTCTACCTTTCTGGGCCTCGAACATTGTAGTACTGTTGCTATATGTTGTTTTATTAACAAAGTTCAGGAGGAGCACGATCAGATAATCAACTAATTCGGCACAGGTGGATCTCGTTTAGCTAATCATCCTAACAAGCTTGATATGTGTGATATATATACATATAAATGCATATACATATACATATAGCCAACTCACCTCCATCCCATGACAGTTTTCCGGCATCCCTCCTCCACACCAACTCCTCACTCTTAATCTATTCTCATTCTCATCTATTCTCGTTCGAGCTATATTCTGAGCTCGGAGCACTCCCTCAGGACAGCATTCCATATATGCTTACTTTTTGCTCAATCAGATTAAAAATCAGAATAAATTTGTGAGCTATGCAAGGTCAGACAACTCTCGGATTTCATCTAAAATATCTTAATTTGTGTTCTGAAGATGAACAAAGGTCTTAAGGTTTTGGAACAACATGAGGGTGAGTAATTAATGACAGAGGTTTCATTTTCGAGTGAACTAAGTCTAAAATTCTAAATCTTGTAATTACTGTAATTCTGACAGTGCCTGAATGTACCTATATAAACTATGTATATCACTGAAATACTGGATAAAGTATAAGACTAAAACTAGACTTCTCCACAAAAGATATAGAATTTGTCCAAAATTTGCCCTTATATTGCCACCTACTAGGTTTTAGAACCGAGTCAATATGTTGCCATATTCTGTGACCTTCATGTCATTCTACTGTAGATGTTACAGATGTTTGTAATTGCTTTCCTTTTTTTAAGCATCTAAAAGCTTTTCTCAAACAGTCAAAAGGAATCTGGATGAAATTATAAGATGATTTGTTTTATTCTTTGATTTCTTAACCATGACCATCACCATTTTTTGATTGTTCTCTGTTGTCAGCGTGCCAAAACTTTCAGTGGTTAACTGAACTCACATGTTTATTCTAATGAACATCTGTCTGCTCTTTTGAAAACCCAACTTTAGAGAGGAAATACTAATTTCCACTGTGGTTGCAACTGAGCATATTGCTTTACCTGTATTGCAAGGTTTTTAATTTCAGTTCTCAAAGATTCTCTTTCTCTCTCTCTTTTTTCCCAAGTGTTATTTTCTCTCTGTGAATACTTAGTCTGGTGTGAACAATGAGAGCATTATAACAACGAGGCAGTCCAGCCATTACAAGGCATTTATCTCTGGAAGTCACATGTGACTGAATGAGGAATCTAAACAAGACATTACACAATTCTTTCTTCATAGAAACTTGAGCTTAAGATCTCTTCATAGGGAGACTATATGTGACCCTGGACTAAAAAAACAGTCATACGGGTCATTCTTTTTTTTGAACTGAGATTTATGCATCCTCTGAAAGCTTCCAATTGATGTATGGTTTGTTAGGATAGGACAATATTTGGCCGAGATACAACTATTTGAAAATCTGGAATCTGCAAAAAAAAAAAAAAAAATACTAAAAAAACTAAAACCTTTAAAGTTGTCCAAATGAAGTTCTTTGCAATGCATATTTCTAATCAAAAAGGAAATTCACAACGGTAGGAAATTCACAAAATATCTTTATGTAATATGGTCTTTGCTTAATATCCTAATGATTTTTGGCATAAAAGAAAAATCAATCATTTTGACCCATACAATGTATTTTTGGCTATTGCTACAAATATACTTGTTCTACTTAAGATTGGTTTTGTGGTCCAGGGTCACATATGGTTACATTTGTCCATTGGATCAAAACAGCGAAGATTATTCAGCAAGAATGAGTCTATAACACACTGCTTTGCCCTGCATGTTATACCAAGGGGTGTAATTTAAATGTTTCATCAATATATTTGATTTTTATATCTTAGCCAGCAGTGCAATATTTGCAGATACCTCAAAACATATAGTTATGATTTGAAACGGTGAACACTATAAAAAAATAGCAAATTCTGTAGGTTAATTAGGAAAAATACTGAGTATTAAAATAATGAAAAACTCAAGTTGCACATGAGATCATCTGTCATCTGATGACAGGTCATCATTGACTTGTGCAATGAGAAACACACTGACAACAGTCAAGAAAGTCGTTCGCTCTTCTGTGCTCTCTAAAATGTGCATGTCTGGTATCCCCAAACAGATTTTTCAGTGCCTCATTTGATTGGTGCATCAATCCATATCAATACCAATCCCTAGTTATACCCCTCTAATTTTAGAGCGACTGTGGGAAGTCCGTCTCATGTGATTTGTAAATGGAGGCCTTGCAGCTGTTGAACTAATGGACCCACTTATCTGTTGACCACCCAGTTCTCTGCAATATCCTCCTCTTTGAGTCTGTTTTCTGTTATGAATAAGTCTTTATACATGTTCACCACAAAGATACAGATCCAAATATACTAGCACTGTGTTTTATTTATTTATTTATTTTTAGTTCAAGATAACTTTTTCACAACAGTCTGGAAAGCTTCAAGAAGAGAAAGTGTTTTTTAATCTTAGAGCACATTTTTAGTCATGCCCTACTTTCATTTTTACTGTGTTGCATGATTTCCTCTCCTTGAGTTTATGTTGTGGTTTCCCATGAGCGAGACATGTGAATGGTTCATTTTGTTCTAGTTTGGGTGAAAATGTGGTCATCCATGCATGCAGTGTCATTTGAATGCTTGTTAAAGCATGGCACCCCAGTTTACTGTGAATGCTACAACATTTTTGACATGTTTTTTAATTTACATGTCTGTTTTAAATGACTCCATTAGACTCCATTAATAACAAAACTCTGTAATATTCTTTTTTTACATTGGCCTAACAAGACCCGTTCACACCAAAGGGAGTGTTCAGCGTGAAATTTGTTCATTTTTGCATGTGATTAGAAAAGCAGAAATACCTGGGTTACTCCGGGATACAGAATACTCTGTTTCTGCATGCCACCAAGTCATGGTTTTGTGCAACAGCAGCAGTTCTCTGGGCATGTGACCAATAGTACAAATGTTATTGGTTGGCCAGTTTTCTTTACAGTCCAATTGAAAAGAGATTAGAACAAAAAAGTTTTTTTTTTTTTTGCACTGAATATTAATCTTTGTGTGAACAGGCCTTCATTCTGATAAATCTAAAAATGTAAATTTTTGTTAATGTAAAAATCTGGTTCCAGACCTGGAACATTTATCTAGAGCATCTAGTATCAGCCATTACCAGATGCCATTCACAGGGCATTACTCCTGTAATATGGAGTCATTTGGGATTCATTCTGCGGCTAATGTTTTCCCCCACCCACATTAGTGGCGTCATGCTGCCGTGTATTGCATTGCTTGTCATATACCACATCTTTAACAGTTTGATGACTGCTCAACTACCCTCCTGCCAGAGTTGGTTGAAGTTCACCTTTGACACTGCACTGAAATCAGCTTTCATCATTATAATGTACTGCTGCAGTAACCAGGCCACATGCAGATTTTTTTCAGCTCTGAAAAAATGTAAATAGGAAGCTGGTTGTAGTTCAGTAGAGGGGGGCGGCTTCTAGCCGGAGCCTTAAACTCACAAAAACTCCACCCTCTCTTTCTGAAGCATGAGTTCATTCTCCTTTCCTTTTCACAGCCATGAAGAGAGACTGTTTTAAAATGCGTCTCATAGACTCATAACTAGTGAAGGGGTGGAAAATCCAGGCCTTGGGTTTGCACATTGGCTGCATTGGAAGTGTCTTGCAGTTGTTGCTGACATTATTTTATTTTTATTTCTTTTATTTTACTATATTTTGCATGCAGACATGAACATTGAGACCCAGTTTTGAGTTTGTTACTCAAACAGATTTTTATTTCTCTTATCAGGTTTGGTTTTACCACCCTTTACACTAATTGTACGGATTAGTTCACTTCCAGAATAACAATTTCCTTGTAATTTACTCACCCCCATGTTCTTTCTCAGGTCTTTCTTTCTTCAGTCAAAAAGAAATTCAGGGTTTTTGAGGAAAACATTCCAGGATTTTTCTCCATGTAGTGGACTTCAATGGGAGCCGAAGCGTTGAAGGTCCAAATTGCAGTTTCAATTCAGCTTCAAAGGGCTCTACGCGATCCCAGCTGAGGAATAACGGTCTTGTCCAGGAAAGTGATTGGACATTTTCTTAAAAAAAAATAAAAATTGACATTCTTTTTTTTTTTTTAACCACAAATGCTTGTCTTGTACTAGCTCGACTTCACGCATTATGTAGTTACGTTGGAAAGGTCACGTGTGACATAGACAAATGTACCGACCCAGTGTTTACAAAGTGAACGTGCACAGAAAGTCAAACTGCCTTTTTTATGTAAAAAGGTAAAACGATGTCGGACGATTTTGAAGTTGGAGGAGAAAGTAAGATACATTTTTTTACCCTACACTACCTTTTTGAACCGGAGTACACAGATGAAGAACTAACCATGCATGGCCTTTCCAGTGTGATTACGTAATGTGTGAAGATGTGCATTTGTAGTTAAAAGGTATAGAAATTTGTATTGTTTTTAGAAAATGACCAGTTTTTCTAGAGAAGACCCTTACTCCCCATTCACACGGCGCGTCAGCGTTAACGCTCCACGGAAGGCGTGTCTGAAGCTTCACGCTGATTGGCCAGCGTCTGCACCGAACGGGATTGGCTAGCGTCTGCACTAGTATTTTTGCATAAAGCGATCTGATTGGCTGATGCCTGCGTTGGCGCTTGAAAAGTTGAAAAATTTTAACTTCTGTCGCAAACAACGGCAGTGACGCAACGCGACGGACCCATAATTCAGTTCACGTTAACGCTGACGCCCCGTGTGAATTTGGTGTTATTCTTCAGCTGGGATTGTGTAGAGCCCTTTGAAACCCGTTGATCCCCATTGAATTCCTCTATACGGAGAAAAATCCTGAAATGTTTTCCTCAAAAACCTTTATTTCTTTTCAGCTGAAGAAAAAAAGACATGAACATCCTGGATGACATGGGAGTGAGTAAATTATCAGGACATTTTTATTCTGGAAGTGAACTAATCCTCTACTTCATGCTAGGGCTGGGTGGTATAGATAAAAATATGTCTCCATATTCTTAGCTTTTTAATAATATTATGAATATATCTAAACATTGAAGGATAGCAAAATGTAATCACCCTGGATACGTAAAAAATAAAAAGTCATCACAATATTTACAACATTGCTTTTATTAATTTTACATTTATGTAAATAAATAAATCAGAGATATATTGTAAATGTTCTGTATACATCACCCAGCCCTTCACTCTGCTTGAATGTAATGAGACATTTGGACTTCTTAGACATTTTTTCATATTCCTTTTATCAACACCGTAAACGCATACATACTTGACTGATTTGCAAGCTTTTGTGTGTAAATTCAGAGTGGTATAAATACTGACTAAAGTGTCAACCACAGTCTCAGTTATACACAACATTACAACATCCAGCAGAACTGCTTGTGCTTAATGTCTGTCTCTCACACTTGGAAAATATTTTTATAGATGTGTCAAACTGCAAGTGTTGATGAAATATTATGTGTAATAAAACTGTTAAGATGCTAGAAGATTCTGGAGTACCATAAATGTGTACAGTAACACATCAGCTGACTGTTCTACTGTCTGAGTGCATTGTATTAAGCTCTAGGTGTCAATTGCATACTGTGATCCAGTGTATGTCAGTATTGGACCATGACTATATGTGTTCTGCTATCAGGTGAAGGTCATGACTGACAAAGAGCTGCTGGGTTATGCCTGTGAACAGTTCCTGGGCAAGACAGTGGCGGAGATTAAAAGTGTCATTCTGCAGACGCTGGAAGGCCATCTGCGCTCTATTCTGGGTGAGTGACGCTGGACATTTGTGTCTATCTTCATGAGCGTGCTCTCACCTTGTGCTCTCACTGTGAAGAGTTTAGACAGCGTGCACAGTCAGTGTTAGATTTACGTTCTTGCCAGATTAGCAACATGACCAGCAGCCACTCTTTCAACAGTTCACTCAAAGTTTTGGACATTATGTGGTTGAAAGTTTCCTCTGCTCTCGGAAAATTGATTATGTCCTTCATAATGGCAGACTTCGATTTTCTGGATGACTTAAGAACGCAAAAGTGAGGAAGCACCATGTTTTTCACATACTCGCTAACCTCATTTGCTTGTGTTTACAGGGACTCTGACGGTAGAGCAGATCTACCAGGATAGAGATCAGTTTGCCAAGCTGGTGAGGGAAGTGGCGGCACCTGACGTGGGCAGGATGGGCATTGAGATCCTAAGCTTTACTATTAAGGTGTGCTTACATTGGTACACGGATACACTTGGATAGAGTTTCTGTTTGACTTTGCTAATTTTGTTTTCAACAATCAATCAATCAATGACTTTTAAAACCATTGCAGCTGTCAGGGTAAAAATGTTACTGATTTTCTCCCATCAGGATGTCTATGATAAGGTGGACTATTTGAGTTCCTTGGGGAAATCCCAGACTGCTGCTGTTCAGAGAGATGCTGACATTGGCGTGGCTGAAGCAGAGAGAGACGCTGGAATCAGGGTGAGTTGAAGAAATAAAGGACTCACTTTCCATGACTATAGTACAAACCAGGGCCTTAAATACTTCAAAATTTTAAATATTTAATAAATACGTTACAGATAAATGGATAAATGGTAAAAATATTGATCATCAGGAATTCAAAATAAGTTTTATGTTCATTTTGTTAGAATACAGAGCATTCAGATTAGAATAATTTTGGACATATCCGAGAGATTTTTTTTTTTTTTTTTTAAATCAATTTTATTCTGCAAGGGAACATTAAATTGATTAAGGGTGACAGTAAAGGCTTGTGTTGTTAAAACCAATATTTCTACAAACAAACTGTTTCCAAAAATTTTTTTTTACCAAATCAGCATATCAGAATAATTTTTGAAGGATCATGTGACACTGAAGTCTGGATTAATGGTTGCTAAAAATTCAGATTTCCCATCACAGGAATAAATTACATTTTAAAATATATTACAATAGAAAACAGTTTTAATTGTAATAATATTTTACAATATTACTATTTTACTACATTTTTAATCAATTAAATGGTAAGAATGAGAGACGTCATCCAAAAACCTAAATCTTACCAAACCTAAATGTTTGAACAGTAGTGTACAGTGTACAGTTTACAACCAGTTTGTCAATAAACATGAAATAAACATTTAAATAAAGTGCAAGTAAAATTTAAATAAAAGTACCAAAATTAAGATTCCACTCAGTACAGGGTTGGCTAGTTTAAGGCCAAATGTTAATTTGTAGTTATTTATAAATAAACAGCATTTTTTCCACCAAATTCTATTCCAATTCCAAAAAAAGTGCAGGACAGAATATTTTTGTAAGCAGAAAATGTGAAAAAGCGAGTGATGTGAAACTTTTTGTTCTCACATGCCTTTTTCCTTTGTTTTAGGAAGCAGAATGTAAGAAGGAGATGATGGATGTGAAATTCCAAGCCGATACAAGAATGGCAGACTCAAAGAGAGAGCTGGAGATGCAGAAAGCTGCCTTCAATCAAGAAGTGAACACAAAGGTAGAGCTGAGTTATTCCTCTAGTTGTTTTAAGCTATAAAAACCGCAAATGTACTGATCAATCAAATATGTGACAAAAGTTTGTGAACACCCAAACACAACCTGTATAATCGCTTTCCTTTCACCTCTCTCAGAAAGCTGAGGCGCAGTTGGCCTATGAGCTTCAGGCAGCCAAGGAGCAGCAGAAGATCAGACTGGAGGAGATTGAGATTGAGGTGGTTCAGAGGAAGAAGCAGATCTCCATTGAGGAAAAGGAGATCCTCAGGACAGATAAAGAGCTGATCGCCACCGTGAGGAGACCAGCTGAGGCTGAAGCCTACAAGATGCAGCAGCTCGCAGAAGCAAAGAAGTGAGTAACATGATTGAGGGATTGGTATAATTCATTTAAGGGAGCTTGATAAGAAAGGAAAGAAAAAAGGCCTCAGAAGTCATTCGGTCTTCTGCTCCTCTCTGTCAGGATAAAGAAGGTGTTGACGGCGCAGGCTGAGGCGGAGAAGATCAAGCGTATTGGAGAAGCAGAGGCTGGCTCCATTGAGGCTGTGGGTAAAGCTGAAGCAGAGAAGATGAGGCTCAAAGCTGAATCCTATCAGCAGTATGGGGAGGCTGCAAAGACAGCTCTCGTCCTGGAGGCTCTACCCAAGGTGTGTGGAAGTCTGAACAAATGTGGAGTTAGATTGCAGTTATTACAGATGCAGTGTGTGCCAATTTTTGTGTACTTTTTCTCTTCTCTTCAAATCTATAAGTGTGATCAGACCTCTCTTGACACCCCCAAAAGTCTTTTTGTAAAGATGATGCTCTGAAGAATAAAGCTGAATGTGTTTGCGTCGTGTTAACATGTCAGTGGCTAAATTTGTATCGTCACAGATTGCTGGAAAGGTGGCAGCACCCTTGAGCCGTACCAATGAGATTGTGATCCTGAGTGGCGACGGTGGCCGTGTCACTGGGGAAGTGAATCGTCTGTTGGCTGAGCTACCGGTTTCTGTAAACGCCCTCACAGGAGTGGATTTGTCCAAGGTGAATACAAGTATTCCATGTGAACTACTATTCAAATGTTTAGGGACATTAGGATTTTATCAAAAATAAAACCGTAATATTGTAAAAAATTTTATTACAAACATTTTAGTGTAATATTTTTAAAAAAAAATGTAATTTATTCCTGTGATAGAAAGCTAAATGTTCAGCATCATTACTCCAGTCTTCAGTGTCATATGATCCTTCGGAAATCTTTCCAATATGCTGATTTTGTGCTCAAATAACATTATCATCAGTGCTGAAAACTGTTGTCCTGCGTAATACTTTAGCATGATTTAACCTTGATCTTTTTTTCTTACATGAATAGAAAGTTTAAAAAAACAGCATGTATTTGAATATTTTTTAAGTTTGAAAGTCCTTACTGTCACTTTTAATTAATTTAATGTGTCCACACACTAGTGCTGTCAATCAGTTAAAAAAAAAACAAATTAATCGCATTTTATTTCTGAAATTAATCGCAATTAATCCCACCTAACATTTTTTTAAACATACTTTTATATTGCAATAATTTCACATTCAATCTTTAAATTAATGTAGAAACAACGTAAAAACAGTATATTTTTAATATTTGTGAAATATTTTTTATGACTGAAGGTGAGTATCACTGATACCAATACTGATACCTGATACTGTGACTATAGCCATTTAAAATTATAGTATAATTGAGAGCAATTAATTTGAACATTTATGAGACTTTAAAAAATGACAGCTTCTAATTTAAGTGAATTGAAACAATCTTTACATAAGCCCATTATTCACCTGTGCCCTTCAGCAAGTAGGAAATATATAGAAATTGAAAGTAAGACAGAAAGTTATCAAACACTAAATAGTCAATTAAATATAGATGAATCCTTAAAAGCTACAAAGGTTATTAATTTCCTGCTTTTTCTTTTGTTTACTGATTAATAGACATCACATCAGCTGGGTTATTTGCTTATTTGGCTGCTGTTACTTGAAGAGCTGCCGCTGCTGAACATGATTCAGATCTGACACGCATGCTCGTAGTTTTACACTTTAATATGAAATGATACGGGCTACAGTATTTGTACAGTAATGATACAAGCTACAGCAATTGAAGTGTGTGTGCTACAAACAGTATAATGGCTGACAGGACAGGAAAATTAGTTTTAGTGACATAATGGGCTGACAGTATCTCATCTGACCGCAGTTCACTCTTGTTCTACTGAAGCTCCTCAGCACCCGTACCTTTCCCACGCTTGTTTGACTAGCACTTGCTGGAGAAGTGAAGTTGAAGTTGGAGTGCATGTCTGAAAAGTCTCCCGTTTGATGTGGTCATAAAGATGTTCTGCATCTAAATAAACACACTTCTCGTCAAGAAAAAAAAAAGAGACAGAAGAAGCAGTTGCGAGTAGTGTGGCCAACCGTAGCCATGCCCCTGCATTAACAGTGTAAAATATTTTTAACGCTGTTAAACTGGAAAAATGAATAGCCTTTGTTAACATGCAAATTTTGACAGCACTAGTCCACACAGAATAAAAGTATTCATTTTTAATGACTGCAAACTTTAAAATGGTAGTGTAGTATCAATTTAATATGGTCGTAAAAAGCCTCATACATACAGTTGAGGTCAGAAGTTTACATACACCTTGCAGAATCTGCAAAATATGAATTATTTAAAAATAAGAGGGATTATACAAAATGCATGTTGCTTTTTATTTAGTACTGACCTGAATAAGATATTTCACATAAAAGATGTTTACATATAGTCCACAAGAGAAAATAATAGTTGAGTTTATAAAAATGATCCCGTTCAAAAGTTTACATTCTTTAATTCTTCCTAATAATACTGTGTTCTTACCTAAATGATCCACAGCTGTGTTTTTTGTTTAGTGATAGTTGTTTATGAGTCCTTTGTTTGTCCTGAACAGTTAAACTGCCCACTGTTCTTCAGAAAAATCCTTCAGGTCCCATAAATTTGTTGTTTTCAGTATTTTTGTGTATTTGAACCCTTTCCAACAACGACTGTATGATTTTGAGATCCATCTTTTCACACTGAGGAAAAGTGAGGGAAGGTCTAAATGCTCACTGATGCTCCAGAGGAAAAAAAACGATTCATTAAGAGCCAGGGGTGAAAACTTTTGAACAGAATGAAGATGTGCACATTTTTCTTATTTTGCCTAAATGTCATATTTTTTCATGTAGTGCTGACCTTCAGAAGCTACAGAAGATGCTTCCATGTTTCCCAGAAGACAAAATAAGTCACATTTACCCTGATCTTCAAATTGAAAAAGTTTTGACCCCCTGGCTCTTAATGCATCGTGTTTCCTTCTGAAGCATCAGTGAGTGTTTGAATCTTCTGTAATAGTTGCATATGAGTCCCTCAGTTGTCCTCAGTGTGAAAAGATGGATCTCAAATTCACACAGTAATTGTTGGAAAGGGTTTAAATACACAAAAAAGCTGGAAAACCAACAAATTTGTGGGACTTGAAGGATTTTTTCTGAAGAATAGCAGGCAGTTTAACTGTTCAGGACAAACAAACGACTTGTAAACAACTATCACAAAACAAAAAAACACAGGTGTGTATAATTCAGGTAACAACACAGTATTAAAAATCAAGCGTATGTAAACTTTTGAACAGGGTCATTTTTAATAAATTCACCCTTTGTTGGACTGTATGTAAACATCTTTTATGTGAAATATCTTACTCAGGTCAGTACTAAATAAAAAATAACATGTATTTTGTACGATCCCTCTTATTTCTGTAAAATAATTAACATTTTGCAGATTCTACAAGGTGTATGTAAACTTTTGACCTGTAATTACAAAAGAATAAGCACAGTGAATTTAAGTATATTATACCTGACTATTTTTTGACATTAGCTTTTTTCAGAGGTAGACCTGGATGAGAGAATGAATAACTGCCAGTATCAAGTAAAATTTATTATGTTTTGTCAGTATAAACATGTAAATAAATGTGTTGTTTCTCTGCAGATCCCATTGCTTCAGAAAATGACCAATCCTCAAGCTTGAACACGCTCCTTCCACTCTGCTGCCTTTCTGACACTCCCACATTGATTGCCTTGAACAGAAACACTTGAAAGCTGTTTTTTTTTTTTATAGAAATGAGGAATTGATTTTTTTAGACCCCTGGTGCCTTACCTCTGCAGGACCAGATTCTCTGCATGTGCTCTTGTTTTGTCACTTATATCCTTTTTTTGTCTGTTTATTTGCCTTGTCTGTTTAAACAACGTACCTCAATCATAGTTATTTTGTTATTCACAGAACTGTTTCACTAGTGGGCAGCTGCAGATCTATGTGTATGTAGTGATTTAGAAGATGAGGAAGTATTCCCATTTTAATGGGTACATAAGGTTGTATTCACAGTTACATTTATGCAATGTATGTTGATATATAGAAGTATAGTGTAGAAGAGCCATTAGATTTGTTACAGCATGTTTAGTAGATTGATCAAATGGGCCTTTGAAATCATTCATCGTTCTGAAGACATCGCTGTTTAGGACAAATAGTCACACGGGGATGAGAAGAACTGACTTTTAGTTTATCTAACCAATACATTTAGACGTAGGATCATTCGTAAACATCTTTTTGTACAGTTCAAACCTGAAGTACTCTAGTAATTTAATATTTTTTATTGTGGGATGAAAACAATCGGTCTGTTATTTTTTAAAATTTTGCTTTTAGGGTTGGATATCAAATTACACTTACACTGTGCAGTCTACGCCACGTGATTTATAGTCATATCTGTATGTATATTCTTTGTAAATGTTTTGCCTATTTTTGGATAATAAATAATGCTCCAAATGCATTTTTACCAAGACGCCAAGCAAAGGCCAAAACATGCTGAATTAGCGGGATTTAGAAAAGCATCTTTAATTTTTTCATTGCAGCTAACCTCAGATAATTTACCATACCCAATGTTTATGCAAGGCTCTGTGCCTTACAGAGTTTTTCCCATGTTGAATCATTTCAATGATCATTTATGACAGGACTTCTTCCTCTTTTTTTATGTTTTAACCGTAATATATGTCACATGTATTCTGTATTCACAAAGTACTAATTATCAACATCCAGATAATGTGAGAGCTCTATCAGGTATATGAGAATTTTAACTCCACTTTAACTATTTTTTCATTGAGAATGACTATATTTTAGTGTTTGTTTTCTTCAGATTTTCAGCTTGCAGTTGTGTCATTAGAATACAAATCAGTTTGCCAAAGATCAGTAGGCCAAGCAGCATATCTGCTTTTATTTTACATTGCTGCTGAATCATAAATGATCGGGTCTTTTGCGCATTGTTAATCAGATGCCAAATATACAGTTGTTTATTTTTTACAGCACACTTTGGCAAAAGTATTTGCTAAACAATGTTCTGTTTGTGAGAAACAAGTTCATTCAAACTGATGTTCAATTTACATTCTTCAAAATGAAGTACATTTGTTATTTTGACATCAATATCTGTTTTAACTGGCAAAAAAGGAACTGTGCATTAAAAATGTAGCCATTGTTTATAAGACACAAAATCAACTTCAGGCTTCAAACACTTTTCTATGCTTAATCTAAACTAACGAGAGCTGTTGTTTCTGAATTGAGTGTGTTTGTTCTACAGTTGTGTGATGTTTTCACCACTAACAATCACATACTGAGAATGTGTTATATAGCAGTGCATATAGTTAATGCCTATAACTTGTTGTAGAATGAATATATAGTATACAATATATGTATCTAATAAAAAATGTTTCTGATCACAGTCACTAAATTCATCTTGATTTATGTCTCTTTTGCGTGTGAAATATTTGCTGTTTTACACTAGACCAATACACGCACAGCAGTGTCAGTAGAGTCTATGGCAGTGGATGTGCCCATGTAAATCTCACGCCTTGGCAACCCCGCTTGCGATGTGAAACGAAGTCTCAGCTTTCAAATTTTGTATGTTTTACTAAATTCAAACAGTAAATACCGTTTTGGCGCACTTAAAGTGGAGTCAAATCGTAAAATGTAGCGCTTCAGTTAAAGCCAGCCATTCAGATTTGCGACTAGCTTTGATTTCGCCACCACGTTGTCACGTGGTTCTTTAACTCTGCAAACAAACCAGCGTTGACAATACATTTGAGTTTAAGTAGGATATACGACAACTTCACCATACAGGCAGCAATTTTTAATAAACATTACAGCATATTATGCATTGATTATTACGTGGATGACATTTACAGTATCATTTTATTCTGGAGAGTGATGGGGAAGGCAACATTATTTTCATTTGCAGTGCCATGGTTTACCCACTAGGTAACTGAATCTGGACACATATACATGTAATTAGAATATTTATTCACGTATTTGTAAGGTTTTTCGGCATGATTAAACATTTTTTTTTAAATGTGAAATTAAAAAAGTCCTTTTTTAAATGATATTCATAAGTACATACAATAAATGCAAGCAAATACTGAATTTAACCCAAGTTTAAAATGGTGTTAAAACAGGCATTTAACAAAACATTTTTATCCCCTTATATGTGCAGTATATACATATGAATTTATATTGAATCGAGATCGAAATATCCAGAAATCAATGCTAATTTTACCCGCCAAAAAACCGTCTATTTTACCACAGAAACGCGGTTTTTAAAGGGGACCCCCTCAACACATGATTGGGCTACTTTTTTGCTAGTTTTGAATAGCAATTGGGCAGGTTTTGTTGTGAAAACCTGGCAACCCTGGTGGGCGCAGCCATTTGTACATTTTGTGGGTCTGGCTACCGGTATTATCCACGTGTTTAGCGGTACAAAACAGCTTGTTTTGCTATATTGGTGGCACAGAACGTAAACAATGCCACTGAACCGAACAAAACTCGCATATTGTACTGATTATTGCTGCTGAAAATGAGGAGCAAAAGACATTTGTGGTTGGCCAAACTGAACCAGGATTTCCAGGGCAAGAATCTTGACACCATCCGTGTTTGTCATTATTTCTGGTCAGGTAGGTAAAATATTAGACTAATATCTTAATTAATAACTCTTGTATATCTTTATCACCTATTAACTTTAGTTTGTCAAAATATTACATCCTTCTTTATATGATTTAGCAGCTTCAACATGTTTTCTCTATAGTTTAGACAGAATAAATTATCTTAACAACATATTCTCCACTACTTTAACCGTGCAGTCCATGCTGTTGTTCACATCCGAGTATCGCCAATATGGCCGCTCCCGGGTAACTGACCAAATTGTGACATAAATGCAAACCCTCTATAAGCAGCTAATGAACCGGAAGTCTCGCCAATACGCTTACTTTCGCGCTGAAAAATAAGGTGGATATTTGAAAAGCACTGCTCTATGGTGGTTTGTAAAAGGCAACTTTACATTGCTAAGATAACTTTAAAAAATGCAAACTTAACCCTAAACTCTGTATTTAGGTTTAATGTAAAAAAAAAAAAAAGAAAGAAATCCACAGAGGAGAAGAAATTACGATGGAAAGAGCAAAAGTGTGATTAGATTTTCTTAAGACTTCTTGTCTGCAGTTATTTGAAGTCAGTTACAGCTGTACAGCAGTTCATTTTGCTATTGTAATGTAAATTTCCTAGTAAAATAGAATAATCACAGCAAAAACATTGAATAATGCAGTGTGTATTCCACACGAGATGATAATCAATAACCTGTGTGAGGAAAAGGAAAATAATTTCATTCTGATTAAAAATCACCAATTCTGTTTAAAAACATAAATTTAGAAAAGAAACTTTTTTGTATAGCACTTTCACAATATGTATAGTTTCAAAGCCTTTTAAAGGAAATGCTTGTTTAAATGTTACACGTAGAAAGGTTTACTCACTGTTGGTTTCATGTTGACTTTAGACACTGAAATTTAGACAGTACAGTTTAAAAGTTCAGACAGACTAAACATAAATATGGACATTAGCGACAGCTAACAACAATCTCGTATCCCACTGAAAATAATATTTACATTCTTTGGTTGGGAACCCCTCAGTGTTCAACTTTAATCTGGTTTGTAAATCTAGTAATGCAGAGCAGTGCATTCTCTGCTGGAAATGAGCAAGAGAATGAGGCATAATTATAGATGATGACTGAAAAACTTCATTTCCTAGTCTGCTGCTCACAGTAGTATTCAGTTAGTGATCTGGCACTGGCATAGTCCATCTGTGATCTGTGTTCAGTCTGGCTGTTCAGCATGCTGTTTAATGTGAACTGCTGATCGATGTATTCCTGAACTGCTGGATAAATCTGCGGGCGCAGCTCTCGGTCTGAGCCACGGAGGTACTGCTCAGGTTGGGGGGGATTTTGCAGGACCTTCCCTGATGGTCCTGAGGCTAACGCTCGGAAATGGATTCTGTTGAGGATGTCGGTGAGGGGCCTCGGATTGACATAGTCGGAGACTGGGGTCATCTCCAGGTTTCTCAGAGCACTTTCAGGGAGTTGCATCCGGCTCAGTTTAGGAGGCAGAGGGAGGGGCAGCTCCATGTCAGGACATTGTCGTGAGGGGTGGGGAGGGGTCCGAAAATAAGGCTGGAGCTGGATTATGGATCTGCCTGGGGTTTGAGAGGCTGGGCTGCTGTGGTGATGGTGCTGCTGGGGGTTTAGAGGGCTGCTGATCTGAGATGGCAGTCTGCTGAGGTCTACTGTGGAGGACTGGACGCAGGAGCTCTGGGACACAGGCAGAGCTGCACACAGACTGTGGAGACTGGAGGATCTGGCTTCTCTGGGACTTAAGAAAAAATTTAAACCATTATTTTAGAGGACAAAACTGTCAAGTCTGTATGTAGCTGGTGTCTAGAAAGTGATAATCTGTCATTTTAATCTTGAGGGATACGAACTTGTCACTTTTCAGTGCAGTTATAAGTCTAAAGTAGGATTTCTGGCAGAAAAAAAAATCTATAGTTTAACATTTGAAAACAAAGTAAGAATTTTACTTGTAAGTTTACTCTTTTTCTGTAAAAGGAAATTATTATGACTATTAAATATGTTTTATTTGACAGTACAATCCTATTATAAATATAGTAAGAAATTTCTTTCATACACACTGTCAGTCAAACGTTTTTGAACAGTAAGATTTTTAATGTTTCATAAAGAAGTCTCTTCTGCTCACCAAGACAGCATTTATGTGATCCAAAGTACAGCAAAACAGTAAAATTCTGAAATATTTTTACTATTTAAAATAACTGTTTTCTATTTAAATATATTTTAAAATGTAATTTTAATTCTTGTGATTAAAGCTACATTTTCAGCATCATTGCTTCAGTCTTCAGTGTCACATGATCCTTCAGAAATCATTCTAATATGCTGATTTGCTGTTCAAGAAACATTTTTTTAATTATTATTATTGTTATTATTATTAATATTCAAAACAGTTGAGTACTTTTTTTAGGATTCTTTGATGAATGGAAAGATCCAAAGATCAGTATTTATGCTGTTCTGAACTTTCTATTCATCAAAGAAACCTAAAAAAAATTCTACTCAGCTGTTTTCAACATAATAATAATAATAAATGTTTTTTGAGCAGCAAAATCAGAATATTAGAATGATTTCTGAAGGATCATGTAACTGGAGTAATAATGATAAAAATTCAGCTTTGAAATCACACGAATAAATTACATTTTAAAATATATTTTAATAGAAACCAGTTATTTAAACAGTAAAAATATTTCATCTTTGGTTTAAAAGGAATGTTTTATAATAATAATCAGCAGTGATCGTATTTTGGAGGACAATGCTGTTTAACTATCAAAAACACTTAAAATGTAAGCTTTTTACAAGTCTGCATGTTGTTGTCTAAAAAGTAATAAACTGAGAATAATATAATCTCCAGAGATCCAAATGTTTCACTTTCCAGTGAAAATTGCAGTTTTAAAACCAAACTAGGTTTTAAGCCTAAATAAAAGCTCTGTGGTTTAACATTTGAAAGCAAAGATATTAAGAATCTTTTTATTCTTGTTTCATAAAAATTATTTTGATTATTTATTCATTTTTATTATCTAAGTTTGCATCCCTGAATCTCTAAGATTAAATGTAATACATAAGCATAGAGTAAGAACGAGTATTTTCCAGTAGAACTGCATTTTTATATTCCCAGGCTGAATCAGAGCCAGACTCACCTGTTCAGGTGTCTGTTATTGAGGCTGAGAATGGTGTGGGTCTGGTGGGGTGAAGGTCCTCCAGCAGTGCTTGGGTTTATAAAGGCTGATATGAAAGGGTTGGGGGTGACAGACGAAGCCACTTCTGAAGAACTCAGCATTCTGCTGCAGTCAACAGAGCTTGACACAGTCACATCCACATCCTCATCTTTCTGTGGCTGTCCCACTACTTGTGCACAAAAGAAGAAATACGCAATTTATTATATTAAAATCCCTTCTGCTGCCCTCTGCTGGGCACCAGGTCATAGCAACAGAAAAAATAAGCAAAGCTGATGCAAATAACATAAAGCTACACTGAATATTATTATTATTATTCTCTCAGGAAATCATACCATGCTCATTTGGTGTGAAATCCTGTTTGGTCTGTCCATCTGAATCCTGGGTCTCTTGGCTGTCTTTGTCTCTAAACCTAAGGAGGGGAAATTATAAAGGTTATAAATCTTGTTACTGTTCATGGTTGAAAAGAATTATAATTATTCACCAAAAATATCAACCCCGATGTCATATTCTGTAAAGGAGGCATTTTTAAGTGAAATTTCCTGAATTAAAGGAAGAAATTATGAAAATAGCTCTCCATCACTTCTTTTTGTGGTGACCTGACCTAATAATCTTCTCTAATTGAACTGATTTCTAATTAAGTGTCTCTCACCTTTTCCTGTTCAGCCCATTGTCACGAAAGCCTTTGGCAAAGGGGTTGTTGTCAATCTTGAGTTTTGTAATCTGTATTGAGGAAGAGAAACAAAGAGTACCATCAGCAAAAACCACAGACATGCCAGTAAACACGAATAAATCTTACAAAAATAATGAAACATAATAAATCAAGATATTTCAACTTAAATGTTTTGCTGATATTTAGTGACAAATCCTGGGTTTTGCATATTTTGCACTCTACATTCCGTACTAGATTCTACTATCATGGACATTTTAATTGGCCGTTTACCCTAATGAATTTGACCCACTAGATGGCAGTAGAGCTCTAATGAAGAGTATCTTTGAAGGCCAGCTCTGAAAGTCTTATATTCACATATCTCTAGTATTTATCTCATGTTAAATGTCTGTCCTCACCTCCTGGTTCTGGTAAGCTGTGACAGCTATAAAAGCAGCTTCTGGAAAGGTGAAGCGCAGATAACAGCCAGGATTGTGAGGGTTACAGGGGTCTGGAGATTGGACTATGTGTAGACGGGGCTGGTATTTGTGCATGGAGTGGAGAACCACCTAACAAACATGAAGAGAAATGGAAGTATAAATGGTAGAAAAAGTAATCCTGAAAACAGAAAACATCCCTTTATGAAAACACTTTCCATATTTCTACAAAACTCACAAGGCCATTTGAGTTGAGGGTGTTGTTGGTCAGTTTTAGCTTGTGAAAGGAGATTGGATATTGCATCCATTTTTCTCCAGGTGCAGGAGAGTCTGGATGGATGAAGAACCGATTGGGCAGGTGTGGATCAGTTGAACCATTCCCTTCCCAACGATCTTTACTCCACTGTAACAATATAACAGCATATAAATAGTCATGAAGACTACGATGTACAGTTAACTACAACAATGATGAATCTTTCACTACTCATTCAAGCATAGATATGTTTAGGTCTTTGGTTTTGTTGTTCATAACTTTGAAAAATATTCACACTTCTATCAGGTTTGCAGCACTTTAATATAGGAATAAAACATAGACAGACACTTCAGAATGTATCCACCATATTCTTCAACGCGTAAGCCTATAGGTGAGACTTCCAGTTCATTAGGCACTACAGGGAAATAAGGAGAAGACTAACAACGGTAAAACTGTTTGCACTACAAAACAGTGTGTTCATAATTAAGATATTACATTAAAGTAATATGGTAAGGTACATCAATGTGCAATATCAAGCAGCAAAACGAGCTGCATTGTACAGCTAAAAATAGCTGGACTCCAGTGAGACCAGAAGCAATGCCCATAAAATTTACAAATGGCCACGCCCACTGTTATAATGTGGATATGCAGAAATTATAGCTTAATTGACCTTATTCTCCAGAGAAACAAGCGCGTCACCATCTTTAGATTATTGTCTTTGAACTTCCGTTTGTGCGGTAGCTCTGTATATTTCTATGGCATTGCCGTATATTTCTCAGTGATTTGGCTGGTGAAGTGGATTTATGTATTGTAGAGTTAACGAATGTTATCGTGAGCATTGTAATGATTAAAGCAAATGTTTTAACAAATGTCAGGAGACCAGGAAGATTTTAATACGAGCGGTTCATTCATAAATCCGTCAGATCACTGTGGAAATACAACCGGAAGACAACAATAACAGCGCTAAAAAGGGGCGGGGCTAAATAAGGTCAATAGTAAACTAGTGTTGTAGTACTGTTCAAAACGAGGTGGGGAATGTTTTTTTTATTGTTAAAATAAGTCTCTTATGTTCACCAAGGCTGCATTTATTCAACCAAAAATACATTAAAGACGATAAAGATATAAATAAATAAACAAACGAACGAACGGTAACAATATATTGTAACAATTTAAAATATTTTTATATTAAAATAAAAAATATTCCTGTGAAGTCTTCAGTGTCACATGAACGTCCAGAAATCATTCTAATATGCTGATAAACTACTATCATCGATGTTGAAAACAATTTTTCTGAAAATGGTAATACATTTTCAGGATTCATGGATTTTTGTAACAATAAAAAATGTCTTTACTGTTAATTTTCATCATTTAATAGTGTTAATTAATTAGTTTTTTTAATCGTATTTACACCAAACTTTTGAATGATAGTGTACGTGTGTGTTTGTGAGGGAGGTTGGAGGGGGTTGAAGTGAGTATGTGTGTATGTGCCGTAAGGGAGGGGTGGAGGGGAGGTACCTTGTACTTGTGGTTATCAAACGGCACCATGTCCATTATCACCACATACTTGACTTTTGGATTCAGTCCTGTCACTGTTACTTTGCAGCTGGGAAACATCCGCCTGAAATAAACGCACGCCGGAAACACATCATAACAATTAGTCATCACATATTAGAAGATGTCCTCCATAATGTACATTCTGATTTATAATTCTCTCAAGGTTATGAACTGTTCACCTAAATGAATAGTACGCTAATGCGCTTAATACCACTGCCTTTTCACTTAGTATCCAGACTTTTGATGCATTAACAAATATATAAGATTACATCCACTATAATAGGGGTAAATCACAACACAGTTCAATTACACATTTGTAATATCACTACACATATACACATTATTATAAATGTTAAAAGTACCAAGACTTAATTCAGTCATTTTCAACCCATACAGTGCATACCTGCCAGATTTAGTTATCAGCATCTCTGTGCCAATATTGCTGAATTTGTCCCAAAGCTCTCGATCTTGCAGTGATACATGAACTGGAAGTGAGGTCAGTTCAGCTTCAGGACTGTTCATCCTGCCATTGAGGCCATGTTGAGTCCGACAAATAGGTTCCTTGTAGTCTAATCGATAGTATAATCATTTTAGAATTTCATTCATAACCTGTATTTTAAAATGGCACTTGTTTGCTATTGAAAGCAGGGTTCTTTCTCTTCAAAGTCTTTTGACAACTCACAATAATCCATGAATTAAAACACAACAATAAAATAAACCCGAAATCTGATTTAAAACTCAAAAAACATGAGAGATGTAAAGATAGTCCTACCTTGTGGATAATATCCATAGTTATTAGCCAAATGATTCATTTGGTAAGGTAAGTCCAGCACAGGCCGTTCCTCTGGGAGATACATAACCATGAGACTGGAGCGACAAACCGAAGTGACTTGTCCAAAGGTTTGTAGCTTCCAAAGTCAATGACCTGCTAGGACTGTCCTTTAGGTTGCTACCTTTCCATTACTTCAAAGAGGACAGAGGTGTGTATGTGCACTTCTGTCAAAACATCAGTCTCGTCTTTGATCTGTCTCTTTGTCTCTCCCAGTTCCCAGTTTGTGCTTCAGCCTGGCCACAAAGGTGTGTAGAAACAACAATCTCTGGATCTGGGGGGAAAGGGGGGTGCATCTTACTTTAGAGGCCAAGGGTTCCCTAACACTTCCTCCAAACCCATGCAGACACACACATATAGGTGTTAATCACCTCAGCAGTTTGTCCCCTCATTATTGCAGGAAGTCTTTGCCACTATTTATTGGCTCAAACTGGCAAAGTTCAGCAGATCATTTCCAATCTTGAATATTAAAATTGTGCATTAAATTTGGTTTCAGGTCATTTGCCAAGGGCTTTCTCTATCATAACACGCTCTGAGTGAGGCTTGGGCAGAATAATCCTGGACAGCTAAACATCTTAGCAAACACAGTTTAGCAAACACCTCAAGTTTTTCAAGCAGTAAAGACCTTCCGAATGCAGTTTGTGAAATTTTGTGGGCAAAAGGGTCCATTGTATAGATCACATGGTTAAGTATTAAAGTGACTGAATCAAATTTACCACTGTTCACAAATGTATCAAGTCATTTTAATAGTGTGGTTAAATGTGACCCCACATTTAGTCTAAAACTTAAAAAAAAAAAAAATTAAATAAATAAAATCTGACCATCTTTAAGTCTAAAACTATTTAAAGTAATGCAGTAATGTTCAACATTATTGTTTTATAAAATAAATAAATAAATAAAATGAATTATTATTATTATTATTATTAATAAAATACATCATTAAAATGTGTAAAATGAAGTGAATATTTTATTGTCCCTCCTGTAATTATTTTTCAAACAAATTTCAATATAAGAAAAATAAATGTAAGCATCATAATGAAGTATATGGGCCATTTTACAAAACTGGTGCAAACCCACAACCAAACAACACATTCAAAAAGCATTTTAGTATTCAAATCTTAATGTTTACTACGATCCTTTTATTATCTATTGAAACCCACAATAATATTTCAAACATTAGTAAGCTTAATATATAAAATCATCATTTATTGGGTAGGTTCAATTGGAAAGAAATTTTAAAAAATTACAAAAACATTTAAATAGTTTTTAAATAAAACTTTATGTAAAAAAAAAAATGTCCTGCATTTTCATGTTACTACTGAAACAGTGTATGTTTTACTCCATTGTCTGAGACTGATTTTAACTGCACCCCTACATTTATGATCAGGAAATATTCCTATGTCCCTTTCTCTCTCATATCAACAAGATGTGAGTAGATAGGCCCCATCATTTTGAAGTAAATGTGTTCAAAAGTCTGAAAAATCTGTGAGTATCCTTAAGGAACGTCACTACCGAACACCTTTTTCTGCAGTTGAGCACAATGTTTTGGGAGTTATTACATAACATTTAGTTTTTATGTGTACAATTGTTCAGAACTGTGTTAGCTAACTATGTGCTGATTAGCATGTTTGAGCTAGTTTCAAACGTATCTAAAATTGTCACTACCAAAACAGTCATAACCTAAACATTTGGTGGAGTTTCGGTAGTGATATAATTGTTTTTTTGGGTGTTATTCCATAAAATTGTCACTACCATACCAGTCACAACCAAAACATATCATCATTGTTGTGGTAGTCACAAAAGAGAATGCATAATCCTCATATCTGGGGGGAGAAAAACTAAATTATAGTACAGTTATGCATTTTTTTTTTTGTATTTTAGTATGTTTTAGTAGTGTTTGAGTATGCAAGTTAAAATTCTGTAATGTGATGTGGTCGCTACGAAAGCATTACTGTCACGACCGAAACATGGAATGTTTTGTCAGAAATAAAGTATATTGAATTATCAACTAAAACGTTATGATAGTGTTTGGTTCAGTGTATATTCAGACTAATGAATCCTTAAGTTTGAAATCAGTATGATCAACTTTTAGTTTTTTATAAAGAAAATTTGGATTCAAAATCCAATAGTCATTTTTGACCGAAAATAAATTATATTTTTAAATTTTAAAAATCGTAACTTCATCGAAATGAGATGACACTTGGTGATTTTTGTTGCATTGGCTATATGAACAAACAAAAAAAAATCATGGACATTTTTCGTTATGTTTAAGAGTCACAAAAAAAAGTCACACTGGCTCCTTCGCGGTCAAAAATGACCGACATAGGAAATGAATGGGAAATACAAAAAAATACGAAAACTCCGAGAATCTTTTGGTGATACCAACTGCAAATCAGCCGCTGTGCAAAAAAAACACTAAAATATCAAGAGTGCAAAATAGACACCCAAGTAGACACCCAAACAAAATGAATAAA
>JAHKKF010533429.1:47053-60801 GCA_019740295.1 Labeo calbasu
ATATATATATAGAGAGAGAGAGAGAGAGAGAGAGAGAGACATATTATATTTATATATATATATATATATATATATATATATAAATAAATACACACACACACACACACACACACACACACACTTTTTTTTATATACATACACATTACCTCATGTTGTGATATATTTAACACATCATATTGAATAGTAAAGTTCATCTTCAGATCTTCAGTCAATATCAGAGACTGAAAACCTCATACTAGTCCAACACTAGTTTTTAATCATTTCTGATTCACTTTTACAGACAAGCACCTACAAGCCCACCAATATTTTACAGGTGTGTACCATAATCCGCAAACACATACTATCTCACATAAATAAGACTATCTTCTTCTGTTTGCAAGTGTCGCTTCCTCCTCATGAGATGTTGTGGTTTAACATGTTTGGTTTCTCTCCCGGTGTGAAAGTGCTGATGTGCTGTCTAAGTAGGAAACATAAAACACAGCACCAACCAACCAAAGTCAAAGCCTGCAGATACACACGCACAGCCACACACACACACACGTGTTCCCTCCCACCCTTTGGGGCTTCTGTAATCTGTTGACAACACTGACTCACATCGGGTTGAGATAAACACTCCATCATAACAAAGGAGAAAAGAACATTCTGCCACATATTAGGCTTAAACTGAGCTATCATCAAAGCGTTTTGCAAACACCTAGACATTAAATCATTATTTTCTTACTAGCTAATACTTATTCATTCATTATCTGTAATTAGGCTGAATAGAAACACTTAAAAGTGAACAAATTATCAAACTGAATGGTGACCAAGCCCTTTAAATTCCACATAATTAACCCTAATAAGACTCTCACTGTGTTCTAAGCACAGGTGAGTTTCAGTTGTTCACAATCCCAGCATGTCAACTCTGGGTGAAATCTTATTAACCCCTCGGTCATAATGTCAGCAGGTCAGCCAAGGAAAAACAGAACTTTCACAGCAATCTCTAGCTTTGTTCCAAGACAAAAAAAAAGATGGTTGATAACCATACATTTTCAGCTGATCTAAAAACAGCGTAGGAGGATGCGTCTGAAGTGCCGAAATAATCTGTAATCTCTTTGAGAGAGAAGCAGCGGAGGCTCGGACAGATGTTCCACTGCCCTATACCTTATCACTAATAGATAATGACAGCTGCCAGCAAGACTTTGCATTGCCTGTGTGTGTATGCGCGTGGTGATTCAGAGCGGGGGGTGGGGGGATTAAGTAAGACACAGCCGTTGGTGGAATAAACAGCCAGGCGCTCCTATGGCAGTCCACCCCTGCCTGCCATAAATAGGTCAGTGGAACAACATTCCCCAATCATCCACCATGGCAACATTCCTATGCCATGCCAAACAGCCAACATGGCTGCCCATGTATGAGCTGTCAGAAAGACGACATCACATCGCATCACATCACATCACACTTGCTGACTTAATAACTTACGCTCACGGCAGTTTCAGAATGACTGAGATGTTCCTTCAAACACATTACTACAGATCACAAAAGATCTTATATTCACTTTGCAATTCAAAACCGTAGAAAACATGTAAATGGGCATGCAAAACAGCACATGGGAGAGTCTATGAGATGTTTTGAAAGCAAAACAGCCACATTATACATGCAAGAAGAGACATTAGCAGCGCAAAACATTAAAGAAACATTAACACAAGATCTCAGAGATGTGCGCACACAGACATACACACACACACACACGGCTGTCCCAACTTGGAAATCCCTCTCCTACCTTTCATGGCTGTGATCATTAAGTACATCCTGAGGCTCCGTGGCCACGCAGAGGACCGTCAACAGCCTCGCCTCAAGAGCATGTGCAGGTTGGGACGCAAGCGTTGTGCTGCTGACTGACGGGAGCGCTGCTGTGCCTCCCTCTGCCTCTCGTCTCTCTACCGCATGAGAATCCATGTGACCGTGACATAAGGACTAAAACCCTTTCGTCCAGCCCCCTCAATCTTTGAGTGACAGCTTTGTCATCCAATGGCGGATTAGTTAGTGAGGTTTTAGTTGACTGTGTGGTTTAAAGGGTGAGTCTCGGCTCTCACCTTGCAACGCTCTGCAATGTTTTCATGCTACTGTACTGTGTGCAGGAAGCTGTCTGCAGGTGAGGCTTCACAGTGTCAGAGCAAACTGAAACACTTTCCCTTCCTCAATGAGAGTGTTTAATGGTGACATTATGGTTAATCGGTTGCCTGTCGCCCTTATCACACCATCTGTAATGATTGACTTCTTTGCTGATATGTCATCACTATTATTATTATATCATTAAGTTATTATATAAGCTTTACAAATGAATTTATTATATATACAGTCAAGTCAAACTTCAAACCTTCAACATTTCTCACATTATCACAGTTTATTGGCTAAAATGGTAATTAAATATGACAAAAACTCAAGAGTTAAATTGTGTCAGGACAAATTCATCTTGATAATGTCAGATCGAAAGTTATGTAACAAAACATGGTCAGGTCAAAGTGTCAAATCATATTTTTGGTCACAAATTTGTATAAATTTAACAGTTAGTCCACTGTATGAAGAATTTACATAAATATAAAATAATAATAATAAAAAAAAAAATATATATATATATATATAGAGAGAGAGAGAGAGAGAGAGAAAGAGTAAGAGAGACAGAATGATTAATTATTAATTTAATTTTATGTATATATTTTATTTTTATTAAAATATCATCTTAAATTCACACTACCAATTTACTCAACTTTATTTACTCACTGTATTTTACAAGTTCACATATTTAATGCAAAAATATATACTAAACACATTATGGCTGCAGTTTGACACAAATTTCACGATTCAAAGCTTTACAAGCTTGCGTTTCAATTCAATTCTGATTTGATTCGATTTAATATTGATTATTGTTACATGTATCAGGTACACTACATGGCAAATTTTCTCAAGGAAAAAAATACTAACCTAAAATAAATGTTACGTTTAAATTACATAATTATATTTCCAATTCATTTTTTGATATATAAACATTTAAATGGTGGCTGTCATTAAAACTTTAATGACATTTTTAATCAAACTTAATCAAAGATTTTTTAATCAAAGATTTATTCAAACTTAAAGGGGTCATCGGATGCTAAGTTCACTTTTACATGCTGTTTGAACATTAATGTGTGTTGGCAGTGTATGTACAAATCTACCCTATAATGATAAAAATCCATGCAGTGGTTTTTCATTAATCTGTAAAAATTATATGCCCTTTTTCAAACCGAGCCATTCTCAGATGCCTGTCGTTGTTGCGTCACACCCGCAGAGGCCGCTCCCACGATAGTTGATTGACATTAGCGTCTTACCTAAGATCAGTTGTAATAGTCCAACCTTTATGTTTTGATGCCAGAGCAGGGTTGTAAGTTAGACAAGAATTGAGTAATTGAGGTGTTGTGTTTGCTGGATGTAATAATGAACATAGTAGTCATCATTTACTCCTGACATCTAAGCTGCTGAAGATGCAGTAGATTACTTTTGTTTGTGAATGGAATGCGCCTCCTGATCTACATATATCGTCTATGTTCGCACAAATCATTCGTGATCCAACTTCACTTACAGCAGAAGTGAGTATAAGAGGTTTTTTATGAAAAAACGCGGCTAAACGCGGCTAAAGTAAACAAGCACAGTAAAGAAGCACAGTTCTGTGATCTGTTTATAATGCAATGCCTTTATCACTGCTTAGAATACTATGAAATATGTTGTGTGCCTTATTCTGTGTAAGAAGCCACATCATCTCACAGAAGGATTATTTCAAACACTCGACTGACGTTATGAAGCAAGTTTGGAGTAAAAACATGATATTAAATGCGGTATTTTCACACGCTTTCAGATGTACTACACAGAGCCGTAGTTCACTGAAAAGCTACGCAAATAGCTGTCATTATCGCGAACGATTTCTTTCAATTTCATAATTACGCAATAATATTGCCTGCGATTTTTTTGTGTAACCTACCAGTGAACTACGACTCTGTGTAGTAAATGCTGCTCCATCTGAAAGCAGGTGATGTAAATTTACTGCTGATTACAGAACCAGCTTTACCGACAAAATGCGCATGGAAATCACATTCGATTAATCGTGTAGCCCTACCAAAAATGACTTTTAATGAGTTTAAGAGCAAGTGACCGCACCGGCCTCCATCTGTCATGCAGTAAGCGCACTACTATTCAGCTTCCACACTCCGCACAGACACTTGAATAGCGCACATTTTTTTTAGGTTAACTAGATTGAGCGGCCACGCAAAGTTGCTACTACATGCATCTTTTCGAAAGATGAAAAGCCATGATGATAGGTGAGTGTATGGATGTCCTGCCCGATGTACTATACTACCACATAGACTAGCCGTTAACTATCTGCCTATCACGGAGTAAATGTGACTTCGCCACTTCCTGTGGATTAATAAAAGCGTCTTCTCAGACTTCCTGCCAATTAGCGTTTAGTTGACTACTAGGGGGCCTCCCTAGAAATTTTTATTTTTTTTTTATAAATGTATTTTTCATAACCTATCAACAGATACACAATTATCAGCATTATACCAGCCATTATTCATTAGACATCATTATCTGCAAAAAAAGCCTTATTGACTGACCACTACTTAGTTTTTCTTTTTTATCCTCACATAATACAGCCATATATAGCAAAGTCATCAGCAGCACAGCAGTGATTTGAAATTACATGTGTTTGCCTACAGGATAACTGGCATATTTGAAATTCTACCCATATGTGTGTGTGGGGTACAAGCACACGCGCATGTAGCCTTATACAGGTCTGGCTGAATCTGAGGGGAACGAGGCCATCTGAATGCTAATGATCTGGCCAGGCCCCAGCACAACACACAACACCCTCTAAAATCCACCATGGCCAAACGCTCTGCTCAAAGAAGCCACACGGCTAAATCACCCAAGCATCGTGCAAAACCATCTTTGCGGTTGTGAAAATCACTATTACGCAACACAGAGACTCTAGGTAAGAACATGCTGGCTAACCTCATGTTTCAAAGATGAGACTTTAAAGCGACAGTTCATTTACTCAAACTCCAAACCTGTGTGCATTTCTTCTGCTGACAACACAAAACATTAAAGATCGCTTGTTTATTTATTGATCTTAGTTTTCTCAGCCAATCTCCTCACAGAGAACCACCGCTCTCAACACGAGCTTCTCAATCCCGTTTCTTCTGGAAACTTCTCCCACACGCTGTCCAACTGAGGACTGAATAGTTGAAATAGAGATGCTGGAGCTGCTTCTGCAGGTCTCATGTTTCACGGGCATGACAGCAGTGTGAGGATGGGGTTCTGTTGTGCGGGACACTCTCACAGAGAAATTCATCCCTCTGCAATCCTGAACACATCTCTCACTGGGCTGGGTTTAACTTCAGCAGGACAGACATGCTAATACATGCTCCCAGCTGCTGCTTGTTTGCTTGGTGTCTCCAACACAAACATCAAGACTCGCGTACAAACACACATGTGCGAACGCCCACGGTGACTATCACACCAAATTCTTGTATTTAAGAACGACTAAAAATCTGAATGCAATACGAAACTACTACTTTCTAGTTTAAAGTTTTTTCACTCTTGTTATAAGTATATCGCTTTCCTTTCAGTGCATTCAAGTACACAACGGACATCTCATCCTGTAAAGGAGATTTCAAATCATTCAATGCATAAACAGGAAGTTTCTGTTGGTAAACCACAGAAGCATCCCGCTAGTGTGCAGTTATCTGCTTGAGCAGCTCCTCTCACCTTGACCAACATTTTTCTGTCAAGTTGACAGAACGTTTCAGCTTGAAACCAGTATATAAGAAATGGCTCTCCTGTGTTTCCATAAACACCCACATTTATGAGGGGGAATGTAGAGCAACCATGTAAATCAAAATTGTTCAGTGTATGTTTTGAACGACTGTGTATTTGCGCGCATTACATCAATAAATAAACTTAACAATGTTTATATTCTACAACATTATTACAATAATAGCAAATATAAAATAAATGATAAATGTAACCCTGAACCACAAAACCAGTCTTAAGTAGCAAGGGCATATTTGTAGCAACAGCCAAAAATACAATTTATGGGTCAAAATGATCAGTTTTTCTTTTATGATAAAAATAATAAGGATATTAAGTAACGATCATGTTCTATGAAGATACTTTGTACATTTCCTACTGTAAATATATCAAAATTAAATTTTTGATTAGTAATATGCATTGCTAAGAACTTCATTTGGACAACTTTAAAGGCGATTTTCTCAGTACTTCCAGATTTTCAAATAGTTGTATCTTGGCCAAATATTGTCTAATCCTAACAAACAATACATCAGTGGAAAGCTTATTTATTTCAGATGATGTAAAAAAATTCAAATGACTGATTTTGTAGTCCAGGGTCACAGATTATGTGAATGTGAAATTATGTAAAATATAAATTAAATTACAAATTGTATTTGTATACACACACACACACACACCACACACATATGTATATTTATGTGTGTGCATATAAAAATCCAAATACAAACCTAATTTTTTATAATTTCTCATTTATTATGGCTGTTTATTGTAATATATATTACAATAAACTAGACCAATAAATTATGAAAAATTACAAACTATTTTTTATACACAGACACACACACACATACATAAATATAAGTAAATAAACGTGTGTTTGTGTGTGTGTGTGTGTGTGTATTTAAGAGAGAGTGTGTGCACATGGTAAACATGGTGTGGAGTGAGAGGAGGTGAGAAAGATCAGTTACACCACTGACAAACTGGTAAACACTACTTCAGAAAGCAGTTACACAGATATATCACAACAATCTTATAGTACGTACCACAACTACAATGATCCTTTTACATAAAAACTTGTGTTGGTGGGAGAGCACTTTTTAAACCAGTGTTTATTATCAAAGTCATTACAGTATTATCACAGCCATCTGATTCTAGCATGCATTGTCACTTTCCCACATTAACATAAACAAACTGATTAAAGCAGAAAACAAGCGGATGTCAAAGTGGGTGTCAACATTTTGAGTTTCTTGAATTTTCCAGAGGTTCAGTGCCTCTCTTGAATTACCTCCCTCATAATTCGGTATTATGTGCAAATTAAGTATGTTACATAAACATCTGTGGCCACAGGAATGTACTCTTGCATCAAGACTATACTTACATGTATGTGTTTTCTTCGCTGAAGACACATCTGAAAAAGACAAAAAAAAGATAAATATTAAGCAGGGCTTTTGATAAAAGTTCATACAGCCATATACATATATATATAGACCTGTTTCGGTGTTTGCAAACAGTAATGACGTTTTCGTGGATGGGGCCTTTCTGCTGGCAGTTTTATAATAGCAGTCTATGGAAAACGATAGAATAAAAGAATAAAAAGTTACGTAATTTTGAGATTATATTTCAAAATTCCAAACTTATACCTCACCAGTCTGATAAGAAAAATCAACTCATCATTCTCTCTTTTCCCCTCAGTTCAGAATCATGACTTTATAGCACATTCCTCAGAATTGACTAACTCACAATTGTTGAGTTAAATTGAGTTATAAAGTCTGAACTAAGAGATATAAACTTGCATTTGTGGAATAAAAAGTCAGAACTGTGAGATAAAATAAGTAAATGTTATGTAAAATGTTATAGGTTTAAATAGTATTTCATACTGTAACTGTAGGGCTTATACATTGTCTGCAAATGTGAATATTATGCAAACCTATTGTTTAAATAAAATTTAAGCTTTAAAAGTAGAGTAATCATAGCAGGTTTTATCTGTAGCCTGTCCGTTTGAATGTCTGCGTTTTGTTTTAAATGGCGTCTTGATGACAGTATTTTTATTTTTTATCCTATTCGATGGATTCTACTCGTTTTCCTCCACTTGTTATTAGTGTTTTTCTGCCACCACAATGTGCACAAATAATTGTTTCTGTTGTAGCTTTTTTCTCCCTTTTCACACTGTAAAATCCAACTGTGTCTGACTTTTTGCACCTCTGCTTCATGAGAACTTAAAATAATTTAAAGGAGAACTCCACTTTCAGAACAACAACTCACAACAAATTTACTCACCCCCTTATCATTCAAGATGTTCATGTCTTTCCGTCTTCAGTCGTGAAGAAATTATGGTTTTTGAGGAAAGCATTTCAGGATTTTTCTCCATATAATGGACTTCATTGGTGCCCCGATTTCGACGTGATTCAATAGTATGTAGCGTTGTGGACGCGCATCCCAGAACCTGTGCTACACGAGCTTTTGTGCTTAAAAAGTATACAAACTTTTATTTTTCGAAAAAAATGGCCAATCGTTTCACTAGATAAGACCCTTCTTCCTCGGCTGGGATCGTTTAGAGCCCTTTGAAGCTGCATTTAAACTACATTTTGGACGTTCAAAATCAGGGCACCAATGAAGTCCATTATATATAAAATGCAGAAATGCTTTCCTCAAAAACCATAACTTCTTAACAACTGAAGACTGAAAGACATGAACATCTTGGATGACAAGGGGGTGAGTAAATTATTTGTAAATTGAACTGGAGTTCTCCTTTAAATAGCAAAAATCATTTAGCCTGGAAAAGCAAAATGAGAACAAAAAATGATGCCCACAAGTCTGATATACACCAACAGTGCTAAACATGAAAAAATAATAAAAATAATAATAGAAAGAATAGAAAGAAATAGTACATATACTGTAAATAATGTACACATTCATGTATTTTTAATTACACAGGAGTGAACTGAAGTCACTCTGTAATCCCAAGCCATCACAGGCCCTGGCTTATGCTTTTACATTCGGGGCAACTCAGGCCAGCTCAGTCAATCACCATTAATCCATCCACTCCCTTTAATCAGGGCTATTGTACTACAGCCAACTCTATTGTGATGTAAAGTGTCCATCTGAGAGAAATACAATCTGTCATGACCAGTGATACTGTCGAAACGAGATACAAGTGGTAAATGGCAACTGCCAATCAACAAAGCATTAACCAGTGATTTGTGCCAAATGAATTTCCATCTGCTTGTAAATTAGACTCAGTAATAAAAGAGTTCATGTCCAACTCACAGCATACAGCACGAGACAAACGAGACACAACTAATAACCAATTGAACATTTTTCATGAAAGACATAATAAGGTGGTAAATGACAGGAGCTTTCGGACGTTAGACTTAAGAATTCATTTCATCATGGATGTGATAGTGATATAGTTAAAAGCAGCTGTATTAAAATCTGTGTATTGTACTTGTTAAATGACTGAAGGATCTTACGAAGGAGCTTATAACTGCTTGAAGCTTAAACCAGCATATTCATTAAACTGATGACAAGAGCTTTCTCTTTTCCTAGCTCTTATTTTCAGCTGGGTCAGAATAAACGTTCTGGCTTGAGGCTTTTGAGGAGGCACATTCATTATCCCTCTCCAGCTGAAAATCAGAATAATGAAAAGAGAGAATCTGACTGCAAACCTTTATTTATCCATCTATTCATGAAACCGAGGAAAGGCGTGAAAAAAAAAACAATCCCGCTTTGTCTCGTTCTCATCTTTCCGCAATGCTAAGTAAGAAGCGGCTTCAGATCTGATGATGCTCAGCAGCGAAATGACAGCGAATCTCCTGTCGTTGTTCTTTCCACCCATTTCTAATTGGTTTAACTCCTCGGTCTCAGTCTCAAACAGCCTCCCCCTGAGTCTCTTTGTTTCTGTCTGTTCACATTGAAATTTCCCTGTAATTCTCCTTCCATGCTCCGAAGAACAGAGAGCATGTGGATGTACATGGAAAAAATGGCTGAGAGCTGAGAGGATTAGACCACAATAAACGATGAAACATTACAGAAAGCAAAGGTCAGACGGACTCCTTGTACCCAGTAAAATGTTGAACCCAGTAAAACGTACTTGCGATGAGATTACTTGCTGTACAAACTGGTGAGTTAAAAAAAAAAAAAGATTCAAATTAATCATCTAAATCCACTATCTATACAATACATACAAACATATGTACATACACTGCAAAATTAATGATTAAGGCTGGGTATCATTCAGAAATTTTCAATATCAATACTGATACCTTGACTTCGACACTGGTTCCTGAATGATACTTTTTTTCGATACCAATTTTATTTTAACAAGATTAGATTACTAATTACCTCAAAAAATTTGGTATTTGGCCACTGCACAAAGGAACAAAAAACGGACAAAATGTAACCAACACAATAAATCAGTGCAAATAGTTTTCAGTTTCTACATATTTTAGTCTATGTTTACACTAGTGCGTTTCGTTTTCGTGCGATAATGACCAAAAAAAAATATCTCAGTATTTTCTGGAATTTTACTGATAACGATAATTAGACAAAATGTGGCTGAGCATGTTACTGTGCTGGTATTTTATTCAACAGTGATATTTCAATAATTTTATGGGAAAAAAAGAGAAAATATACTTTAAATATAAACCTAAAATCGCCAGTAGGTTGCGGCAAATCACTGCATTAATGAGTCATTGAGTCATTCATTCATCTGATTCATTTAAATGGCTTATTTGACTCAGTAACCAAACACTGTAGTGTTTTGCTCAGAGATGTACAGTAAAAAGATCTGCTGTGGCTTTGTTTGTACCTATAGAGCAAAAACAGGCACTTGTGTCTAAAATGGTAAGTCAATTAATGTAACTTCTTGTTTATTGGACTGTTTTATAAAATCATTATATTAATATTTGGAGAAAAAAAACATACTATTTGTGTGATATTAACTATATCAGATGACATTAATATAAAAGACATATAAAAGTCATACGGGGCATGTTTGCCCTCTTACGTCGAATTTTGAGGAAATTCTAAATGTATTTTAATAGACTAAACCACGACATAAAAACATGACCTCTATATGCACACATGCAGTAGTTTAACTCTTGTTTGCAATATACTCCATAATCACGTATCGTTTTAGCAACAATTGCGATATTATCGTAGACAACATATATCGCAAACCCCTAGTTCTGACTCATTCGCTGCTCATATGTCAATCATATTACACATTCATAACCCGCCTTGTCTCCAGTGGCGAATGTCTATTACACTTCCATGTTCAGTTAAGTTCATAAGAAACAGGAAAACATTTCTGCAGATGAAACATTAAGCTAATAAACACACAGTTATGACAGTATATGATTTGTATGTGATTTTCATTATTTTCATAGCAATACAGGGTGTTTACATGAGAAACGCTAAGCAGGTGTAGCAATTAGCTTGATAGAAAAGACTACAAATAGCATACATCAACAGTATAATATGGCTAAAATACACATTAAATCGCAAACGAAAGTTATTAAAGTAAATTTAGAGTAAAAGCTTAGTATAAATTTTGTCTTACGTAGCATGATGCTACAGTGTGCATGAATAGCCACGCAACATGCGTGTTCAGTCATGTCATGTAAACGGAGATCTTTTCTGAAACGCCAGTATGGACGAGAATTGTTTTCATTTTTAAAACAGCGTTTTAAGACAAAAACACACTAGTGCCTCATACTACAATATAACACCTACATAGTAAGCAGACTGAGAGAACACGGCCCACTGGGTTTCAGAATGTGTGTCAGTTGGCGGGATGCATGGTGCATACTGGGTTATTAAATTTTTTAGGATGGCTTTTAGGGGAGAACATGTGTGCTTTCAATCTTTTTGAGAGATTAGCGAGAGCTGAATGACACAGAAACTGCCTCAGGATTGAGGTAAAACTACTCATTTGGTGATTTTCTCAATCATGTTTAAACCGGATGCTGAGAGAACCAGCATCATCCAATAATGTGCCAAATAAACCTTGTTTAACAATGTTAACAGAGCATTCACTTATCAATTTTACTTTTAACAATTAATAAGTGTCAGCGCCAGTGAGGGCTACATTACAGATGGTCTCTTCAGCTCAAAGCCTGGGGGTCTAATTACTTAATTCACTGATTTTATCAAAGCCAAGCACGACATGGATGTGTACTTAAGTGATTTTGAGTTATGCAGAGTTGAATGGGTTCATGCAAGGTTGGTTGGGTTCACTCCCACTCACGGAATAGTTCTGAGGCCCTGCTCATATGAGAGGTAATAGGTTGTCAAAGTCAGTTGGTGTCAGAAACCTAAAGAGAGTTTGACACGGTGACTCTGTAAACCAATTGAAGAGCTTATGACTGAAGGTTAGAGTTGCACTTTCCTTTGAAACAGATCATTTTTCAGGTGAGCTGACCATGTTGGAGGTTAGTTAGGGATGTGAGGACATAAATATTTGAGGTTTTAACTTGGAAACACTTTGGAATCTGATATGTTTTATTCATTGTTCAGGCTTAATGTTTAATCAGGTTGGGGCAGTATTCTCGCCAGGTTTAAGAGCTGATGTCCCTATCAGAAATGCAAAGATTTAATGAAAATAGCTTTTGTTTTTTATGAAGAAGTCCTGATGATGCGGAGTCTTTTGTTTGATATGACTGATGAAGTATTTATAGCGCTCAAAGCACAAAATCCATGATAAGAAGGATCTTCAAATCAAAAACATGTTCCATAAAGATTCATTCCCTGAACAAATAACACAAATCCCAAAACCTTCTCCCTCACACGCTGAAATTATACATCACTACAACCTAAGCTGCTTACCAATGAATGAACAAACTGACAAAATATGTGTATAAAATGAATACATATACATTATACACAGACTGCTATTCAAATGTTTGTGGACAGTAAGATTTGTTAATGTTTTTGAATAATGTTTTAAGCTCACCAAGGCTGCATTTATTTGAATAAAAATGTAATATGTAACTGTAATACAGTTGTAACTGTAATACAGTTTTTTTTCAAAATATATTTCTAATATATTTAAAAAAGTTTTTTATTCTCTTGAAAGTTATTACTTTTGAAAACAGTTTTGCTGCTCAATATTTTTGTGAACACCACAACACACCGTTTTCAGGATTGCTGATGAACTGAAAGTTCAAACGACAGCATTTTTGACACGCTACACGTAATCTAACATTTTTTAAAATGTACATTTTGAAATTTTAAAAATCGTAGCTTCATCGGAATGAGATGACACTTCGTGACTTTTGTTGCATTAGCTATGTTAACACATAAAAAAATCATGGACATGATTCGGATATGTTAAAGGGTCACAAAAAAAAAAGTCACACTTGGATCTTTTCCGGTCAAAAATGACCGACATAGTAAATAAATGGGAAATACACTTTTGGTGGTACCAACTACAAATCAGCCGCTGTGCAGAAAAAAAGTGCACAGCAAGCAAGGGATGACACTCTAAAATATCAAGAGTGCAAAATAGACACCCACGCACACACATACACAGACACACATAGAAATGAACTGATAAAAATGAGTGCAAAAAGAAAAATGCAAAAAGAGTCTCTCTCACAAACACACACACACTCAGAAATTAACTGGTAAGACTACAACAGAGCAAATTTTGAGAATATGTGAGATGGGGAGAGCAATTTTCTTGTATTTTAATGTTTGATTGTAATCATAATGCAACCTGATATTTATCTAACCAAAAATATCTAAACTTTGACAAAAAGTAGTCTTTTAGAATGTCTAAATGTATATCTAAAAGCAAAACCTAATAAAATATGTTAAAAAGCAATGGTAATCCAAAAGCCTCTGTATATATGTATAATATGTATATAGGGAGATATACAGGAGCTTACATGACATTACACAAGTTTTTATTTTTTAATGAC
>JAHKKF010533429.1:60851-79303 GCA_019740295.1 Labeo calbasu
GGATTTTAAAGCGTTCACTCTGTTTTAATGTGAAATGTTGCATTTATTGAAAATAAATAAAATAAAATCTCATAAAATCCCCTCAAAATTCTAAATAATAATCAAAAAATATTTCATTTTTCGGTTTTCCTGAAAAAAAAAAAAAAACTTCAAGGCTTCTGTCACCTTTGACCGCGAAGGAGCCAAGTGTGACTCCTAAACGAAGAGGCCCAGAGGGTTAAACAACGTTTTCTAATTATTAACATTAATAATTATTAGACATAGTTTTTATGAGAGTTCTTTTTTATTATAGTAACATTATAGTAACCCTAGTGAAAAATAAATATACTAAAATATATTTGAAATACACTTATTATATATACTAGTATATACACTAAATATACTAAAAATACATTAACATATTTATGTACTTAGTAAAAATACTGTGCGATTGTACTATTGTTATGCTAAACTAGTATACATAAAGTCTGCTAAACTGGAACAACTAATTTTGTTCTTGATGCACTTTAATTTATGCAGAAGTAGTGCTGAAGTCCAACTGTAGATATACTGAAGTATATCTGATTGTGCTAAAGTGGAACTACTGCGATAATACATCAGGTAAACTTCAAATATCTTGCATTTAAAGACCGAAATTATTCAAAGATCATACAGTCCTCATCAATAGTGACATTAAAACACATTTAGTCCTAATATTAAGAAACATGCATTGTTAAATATCAATGTCAAATATCAAATATTAATAAATTTGAGCTGTACTTAGTATGAAATAAATGTATTTTAAATATATTACTTTTTTTTGCTAGGGAAGCATGACTAAATTCTCCTATAATGGAACACAAAATGAATCAATTAAAGTAAAGAAAAACTTTTGTCACCATCTAATTCTCTATGTTTTTGTGGGATAACTTCAAATCTCAACAAAAAATGGGAAATTTATAATTCAGTCCAACACTGTGGGTCTTCCAGGGGTCAAAGGGTTCAAACAGACGCACATGCTGACAGGACATGCTTTTCTTACACATGGTTTCTAGACCATGAGATGAAGATGGAATGCAGGCCGTAATGTTGTTACAACTCCACTCGTCTCTCTCTTGCACTCTGTTTGACTCTTTCAGTCCCCTTTAAACTCAACTATGTTAACATCAGCAACTGTCAGTTACACTGATGACAGGTATTCGCTGCAGTTTGAAGATCACACTGATATTTCTGACACGCTCTTGCACTAGCTGTACACACTCCCTGGGGCTCAAACATACTGATAAACCCCTGAATTCATTAACGTCAAGCAAAAATAAAACATTGAAAAATGGAAATGATTTAAAACGGATAGTTCAGACTCTGGATTTTGATTGGATGAGCTGCGTTGGATGCCGTTGTTAAATGAAGATAAACCTGTAACTGTGGCCGCAGATTATATTCATGTGCCAAGTTTCTACTTGTTTAGCAACTGTAAACAACAGCTAAGCTAATGTACTTTATTACTTGGCAGAAAAATTATTTACTTAGATAACTGATATCAATGAATACAACTCACTATAATTTATTAGTTAAATTCATTCATTATTTAAATGATTTATATTTAAAACAAGAAAGGTTATGTGTGTATTTGTACTACACAATGCAAACGTACCAATTTATAGGGCCTCAGACTGGTCACAAATGCGACAAAAAATGCATCAATAATTTAGAAGTTACACTAAACAATGTTCTTCAGAAATCATCTCATTACAGTGCATAGTCTGTTTTCTGTACGCAATAATAATGGGTTTTCAAGTACAATTCATTCACTACATCTGTTATGTGACAAATAAACAAAAGACTTGGGATATGAACTAATCATTTACGTTTCTCGATTTATCTTTGGCTGCATTCTAAAGATTTTAGAATATGATGAAAGATTGAGTATGTGAACATCAGGGGCGTTTCCTCTTTTCCTCTGAGGAGGCAAGGGAGGCAGTATTTCCTCAAAATATTGGATGAGAAAAAAAAGTGTAGTACAAAAATAAAACAACAGCAATATTACAAAATCTAACATTAGAAAGCATATAAATCACTCGGTTTTTCAAAGAAACATTGTCCACCTTTCCTAATAATGTGCTAGTTAGCAAGTTTAGCGGCTAAACACGGCTAAATGCGGCTAAAGTAAACAGACTCCTCCCTCCACAGAGAGAATAGAGGGGCGGGGCGAGCAGAGCTCATTTGCATTTAAAGCAGCCTCGACCAGAATGAGACGATTTTTGCAGAGCTCATTTTGGCAAGGTAAAAAAGGTGTTGTTTTACACAACCATTGAGAATTTTTAACCAAAGTATATTATAGACTTTTCATTAAGACCCTAAAGAATCATATCAACTTGGAAAATGGGCATCCGATGACCCCTTTAAAAACACTACGTTGATTCATTCTTGGCTTTAATAAATAGAATATTTTTTAATAGAACAGAATTGCTTTTTTTCTCTTTTTCTGATATTGTAAGTAATGTTTATTTAACCAAGAAAATGCGAATGGAACATGAATTTACATATGATTTAAAAAAGTGCAACACTAGTATGCAACAACGAACTAACTTATATTGTGTTTTTAATTTTTAAAGTCAGACCAAAATGTGTATTTTTTAACCAAAACCCAGGCTAATGGTGAGTAAGCGGTTTAAATCTGACACTCTTAGTCAATGAGTCGTTCGTAACAGAGCTCAAAAATGACTGCCTCACTAAACCGTGAGCCATTTTCCTGCTACGCTCATATTTTCCGTTTATATGGTGTATATTACTGGTTCATAAGACTGACATCAGCATTTGTACTGATTGGCTGTTCATATGACAATGAATAACTTAAAAAAAATATTCACAATCACAACTAACAGTTTTGTTGTAATTGATTTTCTGAAGCCCTGAACTATCATTAAGCAACCAAACGTGGAATAATAGAGTTTATATGTCAACAAAGCAACCTCTGTTGTACAACCCCATTTAGCAGATGTGGTCTTCTTTATACTGAAATTTTCTTTATTTGCGCTACAGACAATTAGTGCTGAAAAAGCCATAATGTAACGGTCCAGAGGAAATGGAGAATGGCAAGCATCAGTCAGTGAAATGGCAGGTAGAGTCACATCACATTTAATCGCCTCTCAAGTCCATTTCTCTCTCTTTCACATCCTTCACACCACTCTTTCTTTTGTATTTTTCCATCAGTCTATTTCTGGCTGACAAGCTTACAAGAGATGATGATCGCATTTACGTAATAGCCACACACACAAGCACACAGACACACACCCACAGAGATCCAGACAGCACTTACACAAACACTCCCACTGTGCATTACAGCACAGCACTGAGATTATGCCAAATTGGGTTAGTAGAGCAGTACTGGGTTACACAGAACAACAAACACACACTGAGGAGGTACGAGAGGGGAGGAGAAGACAAGACGGAAGATAAAGGGAGGGGAACGAGTGGTCATGAAGTGGACTGCCAACACCAGCTCAGTTCATCGCTTATGACCGGCTCTGCATGTTAATCTCTAAGACTAAAAAGCATGTTGATGTGCCCCTGCCGGGCGTAATGAGGGGGCTATCGGCTCCTACTGCGGAGAGGAAAATAACGGTTATGCACCAAAGGGAGGGAGAGAGCGAGAGATCACATAAAGAGATCATGGAGAGTGTGTGTTAGCAGCAGGATAACAGAGCTTAAACCTCCAAAGGGATTAATAAAATCTGGTTTCCAGGGACTCTGGGATATGTGAATATAAGGGTTTAACCATGCACAACAGCCAGAGAACTGGAAAATATTTTTTAGCGTTTTTTGGTAGCACAATTGTCAAAAATATAAATATAAAGTGGGGTTCAAAAGTCTAATAACTCTTGAGAAAATGCTTCTATTTGTACTGTTATATAACAGTGTTACGCCATAAGGCGTAATTATTTTTATTTCTTTTGATGTTATATTTGTGCAGTATTTGATATTGTTACTGATACAGTTTGCATTTTTGGAAGTGCTTTGGTGTTTTGTTTTCTCTCTCTCCTCCCTATACTCAATGCTAAGCTTAATGAAGATCAGCTGGTCCTAACTGTCATCAACTACTGGCCTGCTCTGATTGGCTGTTGGAGGGACAGCTTGTGGATAAAGCTGGAAACTCTGTGTGGAGAGGCCTTCACTGCCTCCTGAGACTGTTTTCTCCTGTCCCAGACATTAGCATGTATGCTAGCGGTTGTCTGTTTGCCTTGTTGTCTTGTTGTTAGTGTACAACTTGGACAGATGTTGTTAGTTCGCTTTGCTTAGGTAAACTCATAACTTAAGACATAAACTGAAACTTTATAATTGTAATTTTTGGAGCAGTAGGGAGGTGAATGCCTTTTTTTATGTCCATGTTTTCTCCTGGTTTTGGTTAGAAAGGGAGTAAGGTAAGACTTTTGTTGTTTATTTTGAATTTTGTTTTGTGAGCTTAGAAAGTACTACTCCCCTAAGTTAGACCTTTTATGTTTGTTGTTTTGGCCCGGTCCCCTCCTGAAGCTTTATTTGCTTCCCTCTTTGTACCTTTTTTTTTTTATTATTTTATTTGTTCAAATAAACCACTTTTCTCTCTGTTACCAAAAATCTGTGTGATTTTCGCGGAGTGCTGAGACAGGAGAGAAGAGCTCCTGTTTGCCTGTTAAGTTTTATAATATTTTTTTAATATATTTATTTTTTGCACTATTTTTATATCGATTAGTCTATCGATTGATTTTTTTTTTCTTTTTTTTTTTTAAATTAATCTAAACAATTACTTTCCCACAAAACAAAAAAACAAAAAACAATTTTACTTAAGAACACTGTATTTTTAATAAAATCAATTAATTGGTGATGCTTTTGATTATTAAAATTGAATGTAACCATTAAAATGGAATCCAGAAATGTAATGGAGAAGAATTTGATAAAAATAAAACTGTAAAACTCAATTAATTAGACAAGCTTTTTGATTAATAAATTTTCATTTAACCACTAAAATGGAGTATAGAAAAATTCAAATAGAAAAAAAATGAATTTGAAAATCAAATAGATTTCATAGGGCCCTATAATTATAATTAATTTTTTGTAAAAATAAAAGTAGATGTAAGTGAACAACAGCTTTTAAAATTACTTAAAATACATAAATAATAACAATGAGGCAATAATTAGTTCAAGTATCAAAAGCAAGAAATCATATGGCTTTATTGAAATACATAATGTATTATAAACAATTGAGCTAATGTACATTACGCATTACAACAAGGCTTTTTTTTACACATTGCTGCCCGATATAATAATAATTGTTTAATATTGACCAAACATCATTTAATTCAAACGTCCACTTAATATTTAATATTTGGTCATATCTTTATGATAGAAATGCTGTAGGCACTGTAATTTAATGAATATGTGGACATCAAAATGTGTTTGATGAGTGAGGGTTTAAACGTTTATTTTGAAACTGCGATGAACAGTTAGCATAATGATGAAGATATGGATGTATTCTCATGAGTTTGAGTAGATTTATAAATGATTTACCTTACAAATCTGATGAAATGGTGCACGTTGCATTTCCAGATTAACGTTATAATAAACAAAAACTCACAACAACATGCAGAGATGCTGTTTGAGCCGCTCCACACATTTAAATGATAACAGTTCCAGTGGAACAGCATTTACTTTGAAAGGAGGATTTTTGGGTGAACTATCCCTTTTACTCCACAGATTTTTGATCAAAAAATGTGTAAAAATTAATCATGCTCTCCAGCACGAATTGAGAACTATCCAAAAGCATCTTAAGCTTAAATGGAAGCAGGGAAAACTGACTGTCTTGTGCAAAAAAGTTCACATGATAAATGTCACAGCTTTGCTTAATTATTGACTTACAAAAAGTGCAGAATAAAAAACTATTCTTCATTTTAGACCATAACATTTCATAATCTAAATGTTTACAAATCCTCCAACATCCTGTTTATTTCTAGATTTAAATTAATTTTGAATCCCATATTTTCAGCATGCTCTCAGACTTTTGGCCCCCGCTTTTGTATACGCTAGAACTAAGAGCAACTGCCGTTCTATCTATAATCTGCTCATAAAACCATCTGCTAATATACAGATGCATAGTGAGCAGATGCCAGTATAAATTCTTACATAATAAGTTGCTTTTATGACTCACCCACGAGATGTCACTCTCAACGGCACTAAGATTTGATCACATTTCACAGCATGAGAAAAAGGTCACGATGTCAGCTTTATGAAGACTACCGCCCCCTCATGGCACAGAAAAATAACGCATGTAATCAAGATCCTCAAATCCACTATTAAACCTCCTTGAGCAGCATTATAAATAAAACGGTCAAAAACATCAGCATTTATATGTAAAATCTGCTGTATTCTTTCTTGCAAAACCCTGATGATAAAGTATTTCTTACATACAGGCAGAAAAATAAGAGCACAGAAGGAGAGGCGGAAATAGCAGAAGCAACTAAGAGAGAGAGAGAATAAAATACACTTTGAATGTAGACTTTATATAATCCCAATCACTAAGGATTAGCTTCATCTTACATAAGCCCACGGCTCGGCTCTCTCCTCCCTCCCATCCGGATGCTGCATCTGTCAAATTACTCATTTCAGCCACTGCCAGGTTTCCACTAACAACAAATCCACTAGCATCTCCTCTCCAAATGACCGGCGCTCATGTTTTCAACTTGAACAAATTAAACATTTAATCTCAGAAAAGGTAACTGTCAGACTCCATTTGAAGTCCTGACGCTCGCTAGGTAGTTTGCTTTAACAACACGGATGTTTACTGACGCATATTATTATATTATTAATAGCACCCACGCTGACACTATAGAGTGAAATGCCAGGTAAATAATGCCGTTTCCCCCACTGAAGGGAAGTGGCGTGACCGAGAGCTAATGCATCTGAGTCACCAAATCACACACACATTTACAGCCAGCCATTACATTACAATTCCAGTAGACACATAACAGTGACAGACATGATGATGAAGCATCTTTGAGCTCTTCTGCTCAATCGCACTTGGAAGATGTTTATTTTACAAACTAGTCGTTGAAGGTGGAAGCATATGTGTTTATAACTGCAGCGAGACACAGAGCTCCTAGATTCGGTTCTAACGCTGCTGTGTTTAACAGGATGGAGGATGAGTTTAATGGAAAAATTTAATGGCTTTATTGACGTCATCTCCGCTTTAAAATTCCACATCGGTCTTACTCTGGATGCAGATTTCCCCGGGCCGCAGTCATGTCTGCCTGCCTCTTGCGGCGCCGCTCGCTCTCACGATCTCGAATTCATCAAAGATTGCTCATCAGCACAAACCCCTCTCCACAACACTGCTGCATTCACATAGGGGAAAAGGATTTTCTTTCAGATGTTATCTCATGACGCGCTCTCACTATTTGTTTATTAACCAAGATGAATAAAAAGCCTGACAAAGCCGAAGACACCTGATGAAATGAGAGATTCGCACACACACCGCCTACTTTCAACTGATGCGTTGCTCGGGACAACTGGTTTGCCCTGTTTGGATGTGGCTAGTGTCACGCCTAAAATTTTCCTTGTGTTATGTACAAATACGTACCATACTTTATTTTCACTTGCTTTTGGCAAGTGCAAAATAGGAGCACACTGAAAGAATAAGAGCGAGAAATGAAAGAGAAGTGAAAAATGGAATTTATTCCTGTGATCAAAGCTGAATTTTCAGCATTGTTACTCCAGTTTTTAGTGTCACATGATCCTTCAGAAATCACTCTAATTTGCTGATTTGCTGTTCAAGAAACATTTATTATTATTATTATTATCAATATTTAAAACAGTTGAGTATTTTTTTCAGGATTCTTTGATGAACAGAAAGATCCAAATATCAGCATTTATCTGAAATAAAAAGCTTTGTAACATTATACACTATACCATTCAAAAGCCTGAAGTCAGTTTTTTATAGAAATGAATGGTTTTAATTAGCAAGGATGTTTTGAATTGATAAAAAGTGATGATAAAGACATTTATAATGTTACAAAAGATTTCCATTTCAGAACTTTCTATTCATCAAAGAAGCCTGAAAAAATTCTACTTGGCTGTTTTCAACATAATAATTATGTTTTTTAAGTAGCAAATAAGCATATTAGAATGATTTCTGAAGCGTCACGTGACATTAGGGCTGCACGATTATGACAAAAATCATAATTGTCGATTATTCCCTTGAAATTGTAATTGAGATTATCCATTACGATGATCAGAATTTACATTGAATGATGTTTTGAATAGCTTTATACCATTGTTTGAAGCAACTGCATGCCACATTTTTATATATAGTTTCTTCTTTAAATATAAAAAAGTAAAAAATTAAAAATTAAAACAATGAGGAAAAAAACCTTCATGATAACCTTCTTTCTCTTTCTCAAACACAATAATGTAAGTGGATTTTTTTTTTTTTTTTGTAATTAATAGAGACTTATTAATAGTCTTAATAATTGAATTAATAATAGAATTAATAACTTTGGCATCTGTAATTGTAATCACGACTAGAAATTCTATTAATTGTGCTGGCCTATGTGACATTGAAGACTGGAATAATGATGCTAAAATTTCAGCCTTGAAATCACAGGAATAAATTACATTTTAAAATATATTCAAATAGAAATTTTAAATAGTAAAAATATTAAAAAAATGTACTGTTTTTGCTGTACTTTGGATAAAATATATGCAGGCTTGGTGAGCAAAAGAGACTTCTTTAAAAAACATTACTGTTCAAAAACTTTCGACTGGTAATGTAAATTAAAAAAATATATATATTTAAATAGAAAATAGTCATTTTAATTTGTAATAATATTTCACAATATTACTGTTTTTATTGTGCTTTTGATCAAATAAGAATTTAGGTAAGACTTGGTGAACATAAGCCACTTTTTTTTAAAATAAAACATTAAAATAAACTGACACAGACTCAAACTATTTAAACAGTATTTTTGTCTAGAAGTGGTTTTGTATGTTAATTTCAAATATGTAGTTGACTTATTAAATGTACAAAATATCATTGGGATACAATGAAGGAAATGTATACTATATTATGGTGACTTTAACTAAAAAGTTAAATTGTGTTCTCAAGCCAAGTTTATTGTTCATAACTGTCTTGTCCAGGTCGAAACATTTTTATAAACACCTGTTAAAAATTAAAAAATGAGTTGAATTCATTCTTTCATTATCTAAATTTTGCAGTGTGACAACTCACAGTATAGAACGTACATTCAGTAAACTGTATCTTTCTGGGCAATGACAAAACAAGAACATGAGAACAGAACATACTGAACATTTATCAAAAGCTGAACTGGTACTTCTCTATGGTCACTGTGGTTACAGTATAACTTCAGCAAGAAGGTCTGTGGTAACAGCCCAGAGGATGGTGTAAATAACTTCAGTTCTGTTACTGTATAAAACGCTGTAAGAGCTACATTACTGGTTCACTAAATATTCCTACCTGGCACTGGCCATTAAGTTTATCAAGATAAGATGCCCCATTTAAAAGGTCTAATTACAAAGTCCATTGACAACTGATAACAGCAAATTACAACACCGATCACACACAAAAAAAAATGAAATAACAGATGTTCTCTCACCGCACTCTATACCTCAGCTACAGCGCATCACACACTAGCTCATTTGCAGATATGCTGTGTCAGGGCAGCTGAACCACCTGCCTTAACCAGTGGGAAAACTGTCACTGAAGACAAATAGCCTGGCCTCAATACTGTAGCTTAATGAATGAGATGTTTACTCTTACATGGCAGAGGCCAAACATAATGGCCAAACGGCTTATTCAGTATGCTGAGAAAAAAAAAAAAGACACGTTCACTTAAATAAGACTGCATGTGTAATTAGCGATTATCACCGCTAACAACTGATTACGTGTGTAGTTATCCCTGACAGAATTTATGCTTACTAAAATATTAATTAATAATATTTAGCAAATTTTTTGAATGAGTTGTAAAACTACATTTCATATACTAAAACCTTCAGGGCATGTGATACAGAATACGCCATAATGAAAAGCTATCTATAGACCAATTTGGAGTAGACATATTACTCTACTTTTAAAGCATAAATTGGATTTTAAACAATAGGTCTACATAATGTTCACATATGCTGTTTATAGTGGACATATTGTAGTAGCCCTACAGTTACAGCATGAACTATTATTTAAACCTATTACTATTAACATTTTTACATAACATTTATTTAATCTCACAATTCTGACTTTTTCTTTCTCGCAAATGCAGGTTTATATCGTAATTTGGACTTTATAACTCGATTTAACTCAAAAATAGTGAATTTGTCAGTTCTGAGGGACTCTTTTCTGAGGGGAAAAGAGAGAATGACAAGTTGTTTTTCTTATTAAAACTGTGAGATATAATCTCGGAATTACAAGAATTAAGTCAGTATTTTGAAATATAAAATCAAATTTACCTTTTGTATTCTTTTATTCTATGGCTCCATAGAACCGCCCACAAAAACGTCATCCCTATTTCCGATCTGTAAGACTATCCCACTGTTTAATGTAAGTTTCGCTGAATAACAGTGCTTATCGCTGGGTGACAAACTCTTGTAATATGTGGAGAACATTTTGAGAATGACATCTAATGAATATAATCTATAATCTTTTTAAATCGAACTATTTTGTACCGTATCTGTGTAATTCTCTAGCTGTGAAGGCTATCTCTCACGGGTTTTCTGCAACCATGATGCACGTGCATCCCAAACAAATAATTGCTCTATAGATAACAATGCTTTAATACTAGTATAGTATAGTATACTAAAACCTCACCTTTTTTTAGGATTCTGGCAGTTTCATGGTTTAATCACCATTTTTCCCTGACTGTGCCTTTATATGAATCAGCCTGAATGAAACAGTTGCAGAACCACAGCATTTTAATCATGTTACGAACAAACAAGCTACATATCTAAACTTTACTCAGTTCCCCTCAGAGATACATTTATATAAACCCCCAATTCAATATTTAGGATTTTTTTCCAATATTTTGCTTATTGTGAACAGTAAGCTTGCTCTGCCTGCTACAGTATTTTCTCCTCTTTGTAGTCGTCTTCAGCCTCGTTAACGGTGATTTACAGTTGGTTTATTTGCCCAGTTAAAGAATTAGTTGTGTTTTCTTAATAGTTCTCTAAAGCCCTGTGTACACTAGTGCGGTTTTGTTTTAAAACAATCCTCATCTACACTGGCGTTTTCACTGCGTTTCAAAAACGATCTGTCTACATTACACAACTGAAAATGCATGTCACATGACCATTCATAATAAGCATGATGTTGTTTACACGGTCGTCAAGGATAAGCCACACCACCATTACATTTAGATCTGTGTATATTGCATCAGATTTCCTCTTGTGTTTTTTTTATAGTGCTGAGCATTACAACCAATCACATGTTTCTGTTGAGCTTTGAAACACAATGGCCAATCAGAGGCATTTAGATTAGTTAGTGCTAAAAACACGCCAATCAAAGTGTTTAGATTAGGCTGTGTTTAGTGTTTAGATGTTTAGGTGTTTAGATTAGATTACGCATATTTTTTGCTACGGTTATGCCTGTCATTTACTCCACTCTGGCATTTTTGGAAACGCTGCAGACCCCTTTTTAATTTGAAAACTCCGGGGTTGCGTTTTACTGTAAACAGACCAACACTGAGACTTTTGAAAATGATGGCCTGGCTGCCCACACATTCGCTCTGCGTATCTTTAATGACCACGTAAACGATAACATCGTGCGCATTATGAAAGGTCATGTGACATGCGTTTTCGGTTGTGTAGTGTGGATGGAAATTCAACGCAGTGAAAATGGCAGTGTAGACTAAGATCTTTTTTATTTTAAAATGCTGTTTTAAAATGAAAACGTACTAGTGTAAACAGGGCTGTACTATAAAGGGGTCTGCAGCGTTTTCAAAAGTCTCAGTTTTCGAGGGTTGAAAACACTGGAGTAGTGTAAACAATAGGCATTACCGTAGCTAAAGTTACGCATTTTAAATCAAAACTCATTAGTGTAATTGTACAGAACCGTTGCGCTCCGGGCGTCCCGTGTTCGAATCCCGACTTGAGGACCTTTCCCGATCCCACCCCCCTCTCTTTCCCACTTCACTTCCTGTCAATTCTCATCTGTCCTGTCACAATTAAAGCAGAAAATGCCAAATTATGCCATTTACAGGGATCTCCTCTCAATTTCCTGATGCTGTCTATGTTGCACAGCCACTTGTACCAGTATGTCGTTTTTAAATATATATATATATATATATATTCATACTGTGTGCGTAATTCAAATCGGTTTACAGTTTGAACTGGTATATCGCCCAGCACTATTTAATAGGTTTAATTTGTTTTTTTAATCCACCGTTTTCTGAACGCGGAAGTTTCGCCTGAGTGGAGCGGTGCTTTACATTTCTGGTCTCTGGTGTTTCTAGTCAAATTAACATATTTTCCAAGCCAGTAATATAATGTTAAACCTGCGAACAGCTGTTAAACCATGAACTCATTTGTATATTTAGTTATATTGAAAACATTTCAGTTCAGTCGATTTTTTTACCCTGTTTTAACATAAATTTCTATGAAGACTGGAAGACGAAAGCACCCAAACGGAAGTTAGAATCCTTCATGGCTCCGCCCATGGGTTACTCAGAAAAAATGAAACATCAGTGTTTATAGCTTTTAATGTTTTGGTCATGAGAAGATTTCTACCTATAGCTGAAAATTCTGATAAAATGCAGCTAAACCTGAAACAAAAACAGAACTCACCTTAAAAAAAAGATAAAGTCTCACTATATTTTATAGAATAATGACTTCTCTGGTGAAAATGTACATCCATCAAAATGATGGATAGTCTGATTTTATAACTAGAAATTGTGAAATGGCCTGGATTTGGCCTGTGGGTACCACTCGAAAAGACTTGCTATATAGTATATACTGCGCATTCATGAACTCAGGTGCTAAGCTAGTATTGTATTCTAAACACAGAATGAAAGTCTTTTACAGATGTCTTTAGATACACTGCATTGTTCCTTTAGCTCAAACAGAAGAGCTTGGCGTTAGCAACACAAGGTCATGGGTTCAGTTCCCAGGGATAAACTGTATGTAATGTCTGTCAATTTGGACAAAAGTGTCTGTAATACCCATTTAGCGCTGCCCTTGTGCAGGTATCACAGGTCACATTAAGGTAAACCGGATGCATCCTGAATTCTAATTCACTTCTCTGTTCTGAATTAACAATGTGCTGTTTGAGATTACAGTTTGTCTGCCAGCTGCTCTGACATCATTCAACAAAAGTGTAACTTTCTGCCAATGCCACAAATCAAGCATCCATCCAGGAATGTGTGTGTGTATATTCCCCCAGCTGCACAAGAGAAAGGAAGATGTTTTGTCCAGCCTGCCTGACATGACACATTGACAAATGATACAGAGATTATCACACTGTTTAGACTGGAACGCAGCTCAGTGGAAAATAGGATTCAATACATAACATCTTCTCTTGGAAGGTCAGTGTGTGTACTGACAATTTATCAAATGAAAGAGAGATTAGATGCTTCAACTAAAACTCAATTCTGTCACAATAATGTTTCGAACATCATCAGCGATGATGAAATAGTCACTTAAAAAACATCCCTGCAGAGAAAAGCACTTGCAAAAACAGCAGGAATGTGCAAAACAGCATATTTTCAAAGCTGACTGGCCAGTTGAATGAACAACTAGTAGAATAATCTGTCTTGAGCTACACTACTAGTCAAAAGTTTTTGAACAGTAAGATTTGTAATGTTTTTTAAGGAAGTCTTTGCTGCTCACCAAGCCTGCATTTATTTGATCCAAAGTACAGCAAAAACAGTACAATTTTGAATATTTTTACTAGTTAAAATAACTGTTTTTATTTAAACATATTTTAAAATGTAATGATTTCAAAGCTGAATTTTTAGCATCATTACTCCAGTAACATGATCCTTCAGAAATCATTCTAATATTCTGATTTGCTGCTCAAAAAAAACTATTATTACGGTGAAAACAGCTGAGTATATTTTTTTCAGGTTACTTTGGTATGAATAGAACATTCAGAATTCACGTCTATTATTTATTTTCCAAAAAAAAGGTATGGTATAGTGTATAATGTTACAAAAGCTTTTTATTTTAGATAAATGCTGATCTTTGGATCTTTAGTCATCAAAGAATACTGAAAAAAAAAATCTACTTAACTGTTTTAAATATGATTTCTTAAGGATCATGAAGACTGGCGTACTGATGCTGAAAATTTAGATTTGATCACAGGAATACATTACATTTTAAAATACATTCAAATAGAAAGCAGTTATTTTAAATTGTAAAAATATTTCACAATATTTCTGTTTTTGCTGTATTACAATCAAATAAATACAAGCTTGGTGAGAAGAAGAGAATTCTTAAAAAAAAAACATTAAAAATCTTTTGACTGGTAGTATAATCAGGAAAAACTACAATATGTGCAAAACAACATATTTTTTGACTAGTCTGTGGGTTGGCTGACCAACTATTTGACTGATAGGTCTTAAGAAAGCCCTCAGAAAGCAGCCATATTTGCAATGCCTCTGAGCAGCTATTTCAGGCATCCCAGACCACCTCCTATCTACTTGAATGGGGAAATACTGAAATTGCTGAAACTTCTTGGCAAGCCCACATTTAAATAACTTTTTTCAAATCACAAGCCAAAATCTGACATGAACTTTTCCATAAATGTTGTTTCTATGCGCAAACAGCATTAAAAAAATGTATATTTCAAGTTGGTCCAGCCAGTGAGCATGTACAGTCTGAAGTGTGCATCTCTGGCTGTTTCTATGGGAACTGAGTTTCTAACGGCAGCTGCAGTAATGCGATGACTTTACCAACTGGTGATTGTCTCTTTTATTTAGTTAGAAGACAGGACCTATTCCGCTATATTGCACATTGAACTTTCTCCAATTCATAGTAATGAGTGAACCATTGTAAACACGCTATGCCAAAACTACGTCAAGACATTTTATTATTATAGGGCCTTATAAAACAGAGGTTGTTTCAAAGCAGCTTCACAGCAGTAAACAGGAAAGTAACAGGATCAATGATGCAAGCTTCAAAAACGAGGCAAATCCAAAATTATGCGATAAAGCAGCTGTAGCAAGACAATGGTGTCTTTATTCAGCTCCAGTTCACTTCAGTTCAATAACAGTATAATGTTCATTCACTATAAATAGTGCTTGTAAAGAGCCTCTTATTAAAATATAAAAAAAATCTTAATTTTTGATCAAAACTGATCAACTGATACTGTACGAAAAATAAAAGTGTGCTATTATAATTTTTTTTTTTTTACATATATAATTATATATAATTACATATATAATATATAATTTATGTTGACATTATTGTACTAAAGAAAATTACTAAAATATTATGTATACATTTTTTACTTTTAAATGTTCAGTATTTATTATGTATTAACATATTTTTTATATACACTCTTAGTGGTAGATGTATTCTGTTAAAAATTATAGCTGTCAGTAGAATAAAATTATTTCAATTAATTTCATGGTTTTTGACGGATTCTACGGCTGTCACTAATGACTATTTTTATATTGATTAATCTATCTGCTATCAATTAATCTAAACTATTAATTTCCCTCCAAAAAAAATGTACAAATTTATTTAGGAGAAAAATGTAAATTCACAGTATTTCTGGAAGAAGAAAAAAACAATAATACATTTTTTTTTTTTTAAATAAAATTAATTAATTGGAGCTGCTTTTAATTATTAAAATTTAATGGAACTATTAAAATGGAATCCAGAAAAGTAATGGAAAACACAAAATTTGGTAAAAAATAATACTGCAAAACTCAATCAGTTAGACAGGCTTTCTGAATAATAAAATTTAAAACGAAAAAAAACTTCATAGGGCCCTACCATTATAATACATTTTTTGTGGTAATAAAAATAGATGTAAGTGAACAGTAGCCTTTAAAATCACTTACAAATCCACATATAATAGCAATGAGGCAATAATAATTAGTTCAAATAAAGTATCAAAAGCAAGTAATCATACGGTTTTAATGAACAAAACTGTTAAAATACATAATGTATCAAAAAACTGAGCTAATGTACATTACGCATTACAACAAAGGCCTGCAGAGGGCGCCAACGGCCTGACAATTGTTTTTACTCTTTGCTGCACGATCTAATCCTTGTTTAACATTAGACTCCACATCATTTAATTCAAATTTCCACTTAATCTTTAATATGTAGCCATTTCTTTACCACAGAAATGCTATAGCCACTGCAATTTAATGAAAATGTGGACATCAAAAGCTTTTATTTTGAAATCGCGATGAACATTTAGCATATTGAGATAATGTAAATATAAATTATTTACCTTACCTAAATCTGTTAAAATGGCACCCGTTGTGTTCCCAGATAAATGTTATAATAGTAAACCCACCTCACAACAACTTGCAGAGTTTGAGATGCTCCACACACATAAATGATAACAGTTGGAGTGGAGTAGCATTTACTGAATGGAGCCGCTCTGACACGCACGGACGTAACCTACACAAATGTATATAATTAAAGCACATAAATTAAACCTGCATAGCATATATTTATTTAACCGAATCATAGCGTTTATGAATTCACAATTATGCTTAATTATGTTTTTTAAATGGGTTTAATTTATATCATGCAGCCTTGGAAAACGTCTAATAATAGCGTTTCATGGATTCTCCTCGGTGAAATGCGCCACTTCCGGAATTTTACCGGTTATTCGACGCTGGCAAAATGAAATCTAGGATTTTTAAAAATCGAATAGTCGACTAGAATCGACGAATCGCGACAGCCCTACAGGATTCCAGTTTGAAAACCCCTGAGCTAGTCAGCCTCACCAACCTCTTAGCTCCACTCCTATGGAACACAAACTTCAACTTTTTGACCTACCAGTCAAATAACCCTGTTACACAATATACCAGAATGATTCATGAGAAACCTGCAAGGTGGAGCTGCTCTAAATGTAAACAATCTAGTAGCTTTCTGGTACATGCTGCAGGGGAAACATGAGGCTGTGTGGCGGGACCCGAACCACGGTTACAGCCCAGCGGGGAGTACACGGAGTACAGTGCAGAGTATTCAGATAAACTCAGCCAGAACGTTCTCCCCCCTTTCTTCTGGAATCTCACTGAGCAAGGTAAAAACAGCAACAACAACAACAAAAAAAAACAATCCTGTGAATGTCATCTTAACTGCATGTTCCTCTCTGACTTAGTATAAGTGGTTTACAAGGCGAGTCATTTTCACCTCAGGTATGGAGACAACGAGCGAAGACAGCAAATCTTTAATTCCGTATTAGGAATTTCAAACAAAATACAAAACCTTGGAAATAAATGGAGGCGTTACATGACAAATGGACGATTTCCTGAACCCACCGACTTTGGTAAATGAGTGTAAAGTGAGATTCCAAACATCAGAGTGTATCATGTAATCAAATATTCTACCAGATGGACAACATATTTTTTTCTCTACCTAAAAGCAGCAGTTAATGATTCGTATCTGCTCGAAAGCTTCCCTTCATATCAACAGCTCCTGTTGTTGTTCTGTACTTTTGAACTGTCTAAATCCTCAGCAATTCTCATGTTACCGTAAGGCCTGGTAGCAAAAGTCAATTAGCCCAGAGTGAGTGAAGATCCTACATGACCCTCTGTTTAATGCAAACACCTCCTCTCAGCAAATGTCACGCTATGGCCATTTTGCAACTGCTTTGGAGGGTGTGTAAAGTACTTCGCCTGGCAGCATTAGATGGGGCGCACCTGTAGCCAATTACGCCTGTCACCACTGCAATAACACTCCATCGAAAGTACAAAACGCCAGGCTAGGGTGTTTGCTCTCTTTCTGTGAGTATGTTTTCTAGTGTATGTTCATTTTTCTGTGTGTCTCCACAATTGCAGTCAAGATTTCATCAAAAACGGTTCTAAAACACTGGTTGCAACGACTCTGGAAACTTTGCTAATATCGCCTCACTTGTGTTGAAGGCACCATACCCTGTTTCTTACATGTTGATTCCACTGGAAACACAGTATTTTCCTAATTCACTCCTTTTCAAGCCTTTTTATAACAGTCACCTGATGCCAGTTTTTTAATGGAAAAGTTTCCATAATCAATACCTTTTGAGAAACTTGGCTTATTCTGTCATTAATTACTCACCGTCATGCTGTTCCAAACCCGTAAGACGTTGTTCATTTTCAGAACACAAATTAAGATATTTTTGATGAAATCTGAGAGCATTCTGAGCCTTCATAGACAACAACGCAGCTGACGACTTTAAAAATAACGCCATTATTCAACATTTTCTTCTCTTTTCTTTCTTGTCTTTGACACGATTTACAATTGTATTATATGTCTTTTGTTTATTTTCATATTATTCT
>JAHKKF010533431.1:0-21878 GCA_019740295.1 Labeo calbasu
ACTGTCCAAAATTGCTCTGTGAAATTTGTCACAAATCAGAATAGTACATAAGGGCACAGAAAGGATCAACTGACAAAAAATAAACTGTGAAACATTTCATCGTACGTGAAACGTTCGTTAGAGACGTATATGATTTATCTAAGGGCCGTTATTCACTGAAACAGCACCGTGTGACATTAAGATAGAAGAAAAAGAGAGCAGAACATATAGAAACACTTTTACGCAATAAATAGCGATTGTGAAAGTTTTCACAAATCGAGTTTGACTTAAAAACAATGTTTTGTATTCGAGCAGTCTGCGTGTTTAATGGTAAAGCACATTAAACATGAAGAGCGCCTATTTTTCACATTCCTTACTATAGCGGACTTACCAAGTAGGTTACGGACAAGAGCTTTGCTGTGAAAAAATTCACAGATCAAGCTGGTTAAGATGACACTGGTTTCAGTCTGCTAAGTTTCCAACTTTCGGAGCTATAAGCATTATAAAATTAATAGTCGCATCGAAAAAAAACTGATTTCGGCCAAAAGGCACAGCATCACCAGAATTCACAAATCATGGAGAACGACATTCGGGAGTATTTGCATGTTTATGACAGCGCACTATATATTTATAGCCAAAAGAAATCCGAATATCAAACCGCAAACTATCTTTACTGCGGTGAATTACGGTCCGTTCCTCGCAGTCATATGGATTCTCGTATGGATTACAACGCACAAATAAAATTGTTTTATTTTGTAATTATGATGCATGTTCGGTGTATTTTATGGTTCTATTGTTAGTCACAGCATGTCGAATGTTATTTATTTTAAGGATTTAAAGTGCAGTCTTGTTTAACTTTATGTAATCTTGGAAACAAGTGGGCAGCAGAAATCACACAGAACAGAATGAAATTTTATAATTTTATATTAAATAAACGATTAACAATATAATAATGGATTATGGAAATATAATAAGGATTCGTTTTTAGGTGTCGTCAATACGTCAGTATTGTACGTTTAAGTGCTGAAAATATGTAAGTATTTGTACGTTTAGAATGCAAAATGTCCGTATTGTTCGTTTTAGTGTTTGGAATAACGTAAGCAAATGTACTAGGGGTGTGACGAGACACTTACCCCACGAGATGAGACACGAGACTGGGTTCACGAGAACGAGACGAGACGAGATTTTTAAACTTTTCTTAAGAAATCCTCAATGATGAAATATATATGAAAAAATAGTATTTTATTCAACTGAAAAAGACAAATAGCAAAACAATGTAGTTGCATTTTGAACTTTATGAAATTAAACTTCCATTTTAATGAATTATATGCAGTAATAAACAACATTTAAACAAGACCTTCATGATTCTGGATAAATTGAGAATCCCAGTTATTTTTAATAAATTGGAGACCATGATTCTCTCACGATTCTGGAGAAAAAAACATTAGAAAACTAAAAAAAAAAAAAAAAGTAATTTAGTAGTGGTTCTGACAAACTGTTCATTGCTTAAGTCTTTTAAAAACCTATATTTATTTAAGACGTGTTTGACTATTGAAATCCGAATGAATGATTCAGTTACATACTTTTTTTTTAAACGGGCAGTTGTCGCCACCTCCTGGCGGAAGAGGATAAGCGTCACAATACGTACAAGTGTTAACATACTTTCGTTTTGATCGCTACTGTAGACAGTAAGTGTTTGTACCTAAACTATAAACTTTTATCCCAGTACTTCTATTATTTAAATATCTGTAACACAGAAATAATGACTATAATGTGGTTAAAAAGACTGTTTGTGTTGCTCTTTCTGCGTTCACATTTACCCCGTCCCTGACCCTCTGATTCATTAACATGGGCAGCGACAAAACCTGCTTCTCACGCTCCACTGACACTCCCGATGTGAAACAGTCCTAATAGTCATAGCTAAATCGTTGTCATTCAGGAATAAGATCGCGTGGGTGTTTGAGTGGAGATCTCAATTATTTAAGGATTGATCATGCAGTTGTAATGTAAACACTGCAGAATGTTTTATGGGGATATCGTCACGAGATCTCGCGAGACCAATCGGATCTCGCGAGACACATCTGATCTCTCGTCACATCCCTAAAATGTACGTTTTGTAGAACCACATTATACGTAAAATGCATACGAATTATCATGAGGTCACGTTGGAAATTAACACCAGTGGCAGTAAAACACCAGCAACTTTTATTCCTTTTCTAACAAATTATAATTACAGGAGCAGGATATTGGTTAATAAAGACTTATTTTCATGTGGTTCCTTGCACAATACTATGTTACGACCTTAAAACACTTACAATAATGCATGATTTGTAAACTAACCCATTTTTATGTTTGCATCACATTACCAGTTCCATATGCTTGCCTTTTCTGATGTAGTAAACTTGCTCGGTAGCACACCCGGTACAGCATTAAACTTGAGGTACGAAGCTCTCGGGTATGAGTCCCATGAAACACAAATCATAATAAAAGAGCTCAAAGACTGGAAGCAAGATCAAATGAAGCAACTGAATCAGCAAGTCGGTTAGGTTTAGTGTAGGTAGTACATTCATTTCAAATGTGATAAAGCATGAAACTCTCCACTCACCAAACATTTAATTTCTAAACTGCCACGATACAAACAATAACCAGCATAATAAAACATTTAACTGTTTCAGAGAACACTGAACATACTGATATGCTTATTTCATGTCACTGTGCTGTTTAATAAACCCACATTTGCAATGAAGAAAAATAATGTAGCTTGTAGCGCCTCTTGTGGATGTGTCATCTGTAGAATGCAGTGAAATAGACCTAGAGCAATGTATTTCAGGTTCTGCAGTAGTACAGCCAGAGTCACGTATTTCCAATGAGCCTGTGTTTTAGAGACGCACAGCTTGTTTCATTTATAGTCTGTGTGTGTGGCTTTCAGAGGCACAGCAGAGGTGAGTTTAACTGAAGGGGTGTTTTTATAGGCCCTAAAGGGACTGTGATACATTTAACTTTCAGTTCCATCAGCGGCATTGTCACTTAATTTGATTTGATCAAAATGTCACAACTGGTACAGAGAGGAGATGCTAATCCTGTAAAACAATGAGTGCAAGGGACTCGCTCTTCTACAGGTATTTTAGTACCACAATTCTCAGTGTGTTTGAGGGGGAATTTGTACCCAGAAGTGATTTAAATCTGACAGAATCTTCTTTTGGGAATGTCCTCAATTGTAAAAGTTGTATATTAACATTAATTAACATCCTTGTGTGTTTGTAAGAAACAAATATTTCATTAAGACGTTTAACTTTAAACCATCTCATCTGGCCAAAATACAAGAGTCCATAATCCATAATCATGCTTTCTCCAGTATAAAAGTCCATCTCCTGTTGTCTCTCACATCAAAATCCACCCACATATTGTCATGTTTTTATCAGCTATTTGGACTCTCTTTCTAACGGCGCCCTGCAGAGGATCTACTTGTGAGCTAGTGATGGAATACTACATTTCTTCAGATCTGATTAAGAAACAAACTCACCTGCATCTTGTATGACGTGATGGTAAAGACATTTTCAGCAAATTTTTTTTTTATTATTATTATTATTCCTTTAAACTTCACCTATTGCTTTGTTTCTATGACTTTTTAAAAGAGGGGAGAAAATGAGCATGGTAAGCAAGTTGTTTTGATCTGTGTGATTTTAGAACACAAAATACTGTTACAATACACTAATAACGTAAATATAAAATTTAACACAAGTGTTAACTTGTGCATTACAAACATAGCAACATGAACAGGCTTAAGTCCTGTCTGAGAGTTTGTGCATGCAGCGCAGTCATTCATGTATTCAGCCAACACTAAATTGATTTTCAAGGTATTTTCTGGGAGAGGCAGCGCACCTAATTAGTTATGATATTCCCTCTACATCCTAATTAGTCATCCTGACTCTGGAATTAAAAACAGGAGTGTTATGTCCAATAAAAAGTCTTTGATGAACGGTCCTGCTGGTTTTCTTGGATTTTAGGTGCAGGTCACATCTGCTAACACGCTCACCGCAGGAATATAAGCCAGGTCAACAGCCTGACACCATAAAAACATCCTATGAAATCTGGGATTCAAAATCTAATTTAAAGCTGTGGCATAAACCATTTGGATGAGTCTTACAGTCATGCAATTTCTTTCTTTAAGACTGGCGATAAATCAGTTACAGTAAAAAAAACATGTAGATTAGCATAATTTGAAGAAGTAAATCTGTTACTCCTTTGCTAGTTAGACTTCGTTCTCAGTACACTGTCTTAACATGGTGTTTATGTGCAACTCCTGAGTAATGTAAGTTTTAGAATGAAAATAAATCAACCAAACTGCTTTGCTAAAAAAACTGATAAATGACGGTAAAAATGATGGTAACACTTACACTGGTTAACAAGGTGTCCTTGTTACATGTTAGATGTACCTACCATTATAATAACAATAAATTATGCATAATTACATGCAAGTAACCCTAAGCCAAATTCTAACCCTAACCGTATAGTACATGTACATGTACATGTAGTTAATTATTATTACTCAGTACTTAAATGTATAATTGCACTGTAACAAGGACACCATAAACTAAAGTGTTAACAGAATTACATCTTCCTTTGAAAAAGGTTTTGCTATTTGCTCTGTTTTGTCTTATAAACTACCCTTTTCTACTTTGGGAAACTTTGCTATGCTTTGTCACCTTGCGCTATTTTGCATATTTATGCCTTTAACTGAAATGTCTTTACATTGTTTGGAAAATACAAAAACACTTTTTTACATTTTCACATTTTACATTTTATTTCCTTTCATCAAGGACCTAAATCCATTAAAAGAAAAAAAATTCATGCACATAAAGGACTTTTATCTGTGATTAAAAATTTTAATATTGTTATTACACTCTGAAAATAGACTATTTAAATATGTGTTCACATAGATTGATTGTTGATTAAAACATATAAGAACAGAAAAATACAATAAAATATTGAGCAAAATAAAACCATGCATAACTATACTGGCTAAACTAATACTGTTCTGTTTAACAAATGCTGTTTTATAGAAACCATATATATTAGCTTTTTCTTTTTTAATTTGTTTACATTACCATAGCATTAGACTTGTAACCAATCACATTTGCATAATAGATTTTAATAGTTTAAGACTGAAAGTCTTGGTCTGGGACTTTTTTAGACTTCATTCTTAAAAATAAAGGTTCTTTATTGGTATTGATGGTTCCATGAAGAGTCTTTAACATCATCCATTCTTTTCATTGCAAGTTCTTTATAGAGAAACATGTAGTTTACATCATTAAAATGTTCTTCACCATATGAAATAAGTTATTTTAAGAACTGGTCACTGAAAGGTCCTTTGGGGAACCCAAAATGGTTTTTCTATTGCATCGCTGCGAAAACCTCCTTTTGGAAACTTTATTTTCAAGAGTTTTCCCTTCAGTACCACAATCGTATCAAAAATGTGTGACAAATCTTTAGTTTAGCCAAAATGAGACTCATCGCACTGGGACTATTATATTACCAAACGTGACCACGGGACACAATTCATTCACAGAGTTCGTATGACATATAAACGCTCTAAGTGAACTTTTGGTGACCTGAGTCTGTTGGAGGAGAAGTGAGAGAGGAGAGCGGGACAGGTATGTCTGCAATCTTTGCCCAGTGGAATGTGAAAGCACTGTGTGTTGTTCTTTCCCTGTTAATGTTCTTCAGTGCAAGCTGTTGGAAGGACAACTTCCCATGTGACAACTAACCCCTGTTACATCTACTGACTATATGATTCTCTGGGTCTGGTAATAAGACATTCGTAACCAAGCGGGCTCTCTTTTCTATTCCAGTGCAGTTTTCTTCAGATGTTTGTGAGGGTTAGAGGGGTTCAGTGGTCGCGGCAGCCACGGAGCGGCGCAGGAGTGTGTGTGCGTGTGTGTGTGCGTGCGCGGGGCGGCTCCAGTTTCAAACACAGCGCCCATCTTTAACACAACACAACACAACCGGACAGACTCCGTCCCGTAGCGAGATACCGCCGTTCATGTAAGTTATTCTCAACAAAACTCCTTATTCTCTGTGAATGCGTGTGTGTGAATGGCGCGGCGCGCTTTGATGTGATCAGCTTGACATACATTGTAACAAACGCGCTTTTGTTGGAATGAAACAGCGTCGCGCTCGCATCATCGATTCTTTGATGACCGCCGCCGTGCGACGTTGTTTTAATGCCGTTTCCCTACTTTATTTGCTCCGTTGTGTCAACTTTTCTTGTCGTTCGTCACGCCAGCAGCCTGTTGCTTCATCTGTGCTCGGTACGAAAAGCGGATTTTATTCCCGACAGGCCTGTGGACACAAAGAGATCAGCGAGTAACGGGACGCGCGTTATCTGACACACTGTCCCAAAACAGACACTTTTATCTGCCAAGTCTTGATTTTGTTGATATATGAAGGTCACATTACACCTACTATGTTGGCTATTTCGGAAACATTTTATTTGTATTGCAATGTTTTACCCTTGTCCTAAAACCTAGATTTGCATCCTTAAAACTTAGAAATCAATCACAAAATAATGTTTACGTCTTTAAAAAGGCGACGATCTAAACAAGGCGTGAAACAAACAACGCGTTTTAGATATTTAGCTATTGTAGATTCATTTTTGTCCCTCGGTTGTGACATCATTTCCACTAGCAGCAACAGTTGTGTCCTTAAAGTTAGTGTACTTAGTTACCAAGGAGACGAGCATGCCTTAAAACGTGAGGCGTGAGACAACGTGAGCATTTTCATTAGATGTCATTACCAACCAAACTACCAGATAATGCAAAATTATGGGAATAGTATTTATTAATGTGTCCTTAAGCATAAAAATTGACACAGTTCTGCTGTGCTGCATGTTTTTGGACATTGTTAGTAGGCAAACTGAGCTAGTGAGATTGTGAAGAGTGTTTTAAGGGAGTTTAGGGCCAAAAAACACCCCAAGTGATTTATTTCTGAGCCTGTTTATCTTTATTTAATCTATATCTGAAATTTGGTCACCCAAACAATGGGTATTTGGAACAATCTGGCAACCATTTTCAATGTTGCAACAGCTGCTGTGGATCTGAATGTCTTTAATATGCAGATAACATGCCAGCTACATCTGTGTATCATCAAATAATGATATTTCATTCATTACTTCATCATTTTGTAATTAAAGAGTAATAAACACTAGGTTTTTTTACTAACTTAGTTGCAGAACTGACATATGCATCTGTTTGAAAGGGCTTTTTGTATTGTCGTGGCTGCACTTTGTGTCACTCTTGTAAAACAGGATTGTGTGTAGGAGGAAAAAGACTTTATCTTCTTCTGTAGCATCTTGCAGTAGATGTCACCGTCAGCGTTAATTAAAACCGTGGGAAGCGTGATGGGAGGGAGGAAGACGTTAATCCTCACGTAAGAGCATTAGTTCATACGACCACAGCAGTAAGGCTGACATATAGAGGACATTTAGTCGAGCGGATACTATGCTGGTCAGCACTGACTGTTACTGATATTCTAATGAAGTGGTTTTGCGTCAGTATTCAGCTTCAGAGGTTTGGTGGTCCGGCGGAGTTCCTAAATGTTAATGATGCAGAAGTTTACAAATTGTTCTCTACATTCAAATATTAAAAATTGGCCAACTGAATAGGGAAACTGACAATTTTGGATTCTAAATGTCATTTGAATTTTGATGGTTTTGATGCTGTTGGTAGCCAATAATTCAAAGGATGAAACAAAAAGTAGTAAACGATGTTCATTGTCATTGAAAATCGGCCTGTATTTAACACAGTGCTGGGTTATTTCTTTTGTTTGTGTTCCTGTTCATAAATTTGGTGTTGGTAAGATTTTTTAAAATGTGTTTTAAAAATCTTCTGCTCACCAAAGCTGCTTTACTTTGATTAAAAAAAGTATTGTAAAAATAGTAAAATATTTTTATGATTTAAAATAGCTGTTTTCTGTCTGAATATATTGTAAAATGTAATTTATTCCTGTGATCAAAGTGGAATTTTCAGCATCATTACTCCAGTCTTCAGTGTCACATGATCCTTCAGAAATCATTCTAATATGCTGATTTGCTGCTCAAGAAACATTGCTGATTAGTATCACTGTTATAAACAGGTTTTTGAAAACCATGATTTTATTTTTCAGGATTCTTTCATGAATAGAAAGTTCACAAGCGTTTATTTGAAATAGAAATCTTGTGTAACATTATAAATGTCTTGACTGTGTTATCAGAATCAGTCAAACGTTTAGATAGCAGTATTCTGTCAAGAAAAGCGCTACAGATGCTGTCCAGACCGCTTGATAGGGCAAGAATTTAGTCTCTGGATGACCTCTGATAGGAAATAACGCACACTGGACTGTTTTACGTCAGCACTGGATCTCCGGTAAATCTCATGCTCCTCTCATTGTAGTCAGCGATGATAAAAACTCACATTAGTGTGTGTTTAAACCCACAATGGCCGCTATTCAAAGCAGACCTGTTGCTCACAGGCGTCTCTAAAGAAACCAGAGCCAGCCTCTGTGTCCCATCGTCATGGGAACCACGGGGTGGTCGGATGAAAGCTCGTCTGCCCACGAGTCACATGACCTCTGAGATCTGAGACTGGAATTTGCAGATCCTTCAAGTGCCTGAACACAGACTGCGTTTGGCTGCTCTCTGAGACAAGTTTTGATAAATCTTCAGAGTCAAATGAAATTATAAAGATATAGCTCATCCTAAATGAAAGTTGTCATTACTTACTCAGCTTCTATGTCACTCCAGGTCATAGAGTAGCTTTATTTGAGGAATATAGTCAAATTCAAGTTGTTATTCACTGGAAATTTCTCTCCACTGAAGCTCTCAAACCTTATTCTCCTTTCCAAAGATACAAACTGGTGCGCTACATTCATTTATGACAATAAAAACCAGTGCGGTGTGCAAATGTTTGTTTAAATTTAAATTTGCTTCCTTTTTTGTATCCATGTTAATTTAAGATACTATTGTAGTGTTCATTATTTTTTTGAATTAACTTCTATTTTTATTTTAGTTTTAGTAATTTCAACTTAAATTATATATATATATATATATGTGTGTGTTATTATTAATATATAACTTAAATTATTTTAGTTAGTTGCCAGGCAACATTTCAAGTTTTAATTTTTACATTTTTATTATTAATTTATTTGTTTACTTACAGTTTTTTTTTAATTCATTTAAGAATTTTATTTTTATATTATTAGTTTCATTTAAATTTTAGTTTTAATTAATTTTGTTGTGTCCTTTTGTCAAATTATTAGTATAGCTTTAATGTATTTTTATTTTAGTTTTAGTCATTTCAGTGTAATTTATTTCATTTAGTTGCCAAGGAACACATTTTTCATTGAAGTTTTTTAAGTTTTAGTTTTTCATCTAATATTTATAGTTTAATTTATTTCTGATTTATTCCAGTTACCAAAAAACTATTTTGAATAGTTTCTGTTAATAATAATAACAGTGCAAGGCATTGTATGAACTGTAATTTGACTGTATTTGTAACTAAATTAATATATACAAAAAAATGTAAAAATCTAAAGCTAAATGTAACTTTGTTGATTTCAGGCATGACGTGAAACTCAGGTAATGAGGAAAGACAACGGAGAGAGCAAGGACACACAAGATGATCGAAACAATGGGTAAGTCCATTTATTTCTGTGGAAATATGGCCTCCTATTTCTGATTGGTCTGTACAGGAATGTGGGTAATTGGTTGTGAACAGGAGACAGTTATGTCTCGCCATCTCATTCCACAGAAACACAATGAGAGGAACAGTCTCTCTGCAGCTCTGAAACTCAAACTGCGTATTGCATTTATAATCCCTGTTATCGCAGCTTCAGTTTGATTTATTGTAAAAAAGTTGAATAGGTTTACACTAAAAGATACATGAATGGCAATCTTAACCATTCCAATTGTGCTGAGTGCACAGTAAGATCAGAATAAATGTGACCCTGGACCACAAAACCAGTCTTAAGTAGCACGGGTATATTTGTAGTAATAGCCAAAAATGCATTGTATGCGTCAAAATGATTGATTTTTCTTTTATACTAAAAATCATTAGGATATTAAGTGAAGATCATGTTCCATGAAGATATTTAGTAAATTTCCTACCATAAATGTATCAAAACTTAGTTTTTGATGAGTAATATGCATTGCTAAGAACTTCATTTGGACAACTTTAAAGGCGATTTTCTCAATATTTAGATTTTTGTGCACCCTCAGATAGCTGTATCTCAGCCACATATTGTCCTGTCCTAACAAATGACATACATCAATGGAAAGCTTATTTATTCAGCTTTCAGATAATGCCTAAATCTCAGTTTAAAAAAACTGACCCTTATGGTTTTGTGGTCCAGGGTCAAAGATGAGCTCAATCTCTCGGATCCTATCAAGAACATGTCAAAGTTATATTCCACCCTACAATCAAAAGACAAAATTGTATGCTTTATGTAAAATGTAATTTAAAGTTATAATTATTAAATACTACTACTAGTGCTACCACTACTACTACTAATAATAATTTGATTTTGGAGTGAAATATGACCTGGACAAGTTCTTGACATGTTTTGTCATTTTATTATTATTATTATTTTTAAGTAAAATTATTTTTGCATTTAGCAGGTGCTTTCATCCAAAACAAATTGTTCTACTACCAGAGAGGAGCACAGAGAGTAAAGGTTTTGGAAAGTTCAGCCATTATTTAACCAAAACCAACCAAATACATTTTATTTAAATAAAAAACATAATTAGAAATTATAAAAAAATAATAATTCAGTTGGACTGAAATATAATCTGGACAAGTTCTTTACTTGTTTTGCAAAATAAAATCATGTCATCCTTTATGAAATGGTAATTTTGAATGTAATGTAGAAACGTTTGTAGAAAAGTAGTTATTAAGTCTGCTGCTGGCAATGTTTAATGTATAACTGTTACTATAATACTATAGACAAAACCTCCAGATGATTACATATAGGAGATTTGAGCTAGTATACACTACCGATCAAAAAGATTTTACTTTTTTAGGAAATTATACTTTTAAATTAAGCAAAAGTAAAGACTTTTATAATGTTACAAAATATTTCTATTTCAAATAAATGATGTCATTTTAAACATCGTAATGATGCTGAAAATTCAGCTTTGATCACAGAAATAAATAACTTTTTTAAAAATATATTATAATAAAAACCAGTTATCTGAATTTCTAATATTTCTCAATGTTACTGTTTTTTTAATCAAAAACTTACCAACCCCAAACTTTTGCGCACACATGAAGCTGATGCTAGAGTTTCCTGTCCTTCATAAAATTCCATGTCACTGATGTGTCCAAAAACCATGGTGGTACCAAAAATACACAGCAGAAAGACAAAGAAAGTCGTGAGAGTTTGTTCGGACTGCTTGTTGTGGGATTGTTTACAGTCAGTGGTTTCTAAAGCGGTTCAGAGCTGCACACACTCCACACACACTGGTTTAGTCACACTCTGTGAGAATGGAAATGACCAAGACTGCTGCAGACAAACCTGGAGGCTAGAGCTGCTCTCTTATGCCCTCGGCAGGAGCGCAACGCCTGGGTCCCAATGGCAGGATTCTGGGGCTTATCCAGGCGTTAGCCAGGCATGGCTGCACAAACCAGCCACACACAGCAACTCAATCCCCCACATACACACACTGCAGACCTGCTTGCGGTTCATCAGAAATATGCTTTTTTATATATATATATATATTTATAAATTGTTTGTTACATTTATGCATTTAGCAGATGTTTTTATCCAAAGCAGCTCACCAGAGAGGAACAGAGAGAGTGAAGGTCCTGGAAAGCCACATTGTGCCTCATTGTGAAGGAACAACAAGGTGCTGCACATTCAGTGACTGTAGCTGGCAGGAGAGAGCTGTTTATTTTCATTCACTCAACCTTATTTGAGCAGGAAAATAAAAACTCTGGAGATTTAAAATCCCTTTTACAAGAGTATGCTGGCCAAGATAGGCAGCAGCACTGGAATATACACAAAAAAGACACAATACATGGGAAAAACAAAATAATAGTCAGCTCAGACAGAAGCTATTAATTAATTAACAGTCATAAAATATGCAATCAGAAATCATTTTTGGACACTTCGAGTTGTACTTTAAGCTTTGATTCAGTGCTGTGATACAGACATGGCTTGCATTTCTCCCAGAGTAAGCCAGAGATTGTAGATACTATTGGCATGATCTAAAATATTTAGGCCTAAATTTAAGATTTATGTTTTTGTACTGCTAATAAAAGTACTGCTCATCTGAATTACACAGATTTAAAATAAACAAACTAGTAAACTTAATGTAATGCATTTTTGTCAGTCATACATGAACGAAACCAGTCAGGAAAACAGGTCAGATTTGTATTCAAATAACCATATTTACTTATTTTGCTAAGAATCAGCAAAAATCCTGTATTTGCGACTGAATAAAAAATAAAGCATGGTAACTGCAACTTTTTATCTCAACAATTCAGACTTTTTCATACTTGTTCATACTTGCAATTCAGTATTGCGAGATATAAAATCGCAATTGTGAGTTATAAATTCAGAATTATGAGACAGAAACACAATCTTAAGAAAATAGTCTGTTTAAACTGTTTTAATTTTTTTAAATTGAGAGTTTATATCTTACTATACTGAGAAAAGAAGTCAGAATTGCGAGTTACTATCTTACAATTCTGACTTTATTTATTGCAATTGCAATTCTGACTTTGTATCTCAGAATTCTCAGAAAAACAATCTGAGATTTGCGAGATTTCAAGAAAAAGTCTTTTGAAGTTTTTTAAAGATTTATCTCCAAATTTTGAGATAAAATGTTGCAATTACCTTGTTTTACTTTTAATTCAGTGGTGAAAACGGGCTCCCCTAAAAATCTGTTTATTGTCAAAACAATTAAATTTAATAAGATATAAACATAAAATATGACTAGCTGTGTAACAAGCAATGTTTAATTAGTCAAAATGTATGAGATTGAAATTTTTTTTTTTGTTGTTGATAAATACAGTATATAAAACCTTAAAAACCTTGATGTTATTATGACAGAAATCTGACCAGTTTATGTATGACTGACAAACATGCATCACCTTAAGTTTGTTAGTTTGTTAAAACTGCTTAATTCAAATGGATGCAAATTTTCAATGCAATTCAAATACATACAGTATTGATGAAATGCAGCCCAGATCTCCTAAATTAGTGCACAACGGTCAAAGACCATATTATATTATGTGAGCGTAGACGAATTAATAAGCTCTACCCATTAAATTGTCCTGACCGCTTTTTAAGAAAGATATGTGCAGGTTTTTTCAGCTTTTTCGCTGGGAATTATTGACTTCTCTCTCGCTCTTGTTCAGTGAGAGGAATGTGTACCATAGCATTCATGCCCATGAGGCATCAGGCTGTGCGATTAGAAGACAAAGCACCTCCTCACGGCAATGAAATCCTCCACAGAAAACATTCCACACCGCTCTGAAGATGAATGGATGCGTACCCACTCTCCCCTCAATTATTTAAATATTCCCTGAATATTTAAGCGCATAATGTACCTGTGTGAGAAAGAAAGTAAATTATATAAAACATTTCTACCGCAGCTCATCACAGACTGACGGATCTATCGCCGTTTCTGACACCACAGTAACTTTAGCGAATAAACAGAAATGAAAGGCTGTCAAAGCTGGAATAGTTTCTGCGATTAGATATCATTTCTGATGGTGGTCTCCTGAGTTTTTTGTATATGTGTGTGGCAGATACCCAGCGTTGTCTGCAAGCGGTGGAGAGGTTACAGTCTCGCTTGAAAGAAAAGGGAGCAGATGTTCCTGCTGAGGAGAAGCTGAATCTTCTGAAGGCGGTCCTGCAGAGTCCTCTGTTTCACCAGATCCTCGCCCTGCAGAAATCAGTGCAGCATCTGAAGGAACATGTAAGAAAAAACACACAACACTGGGAAAAAATCCATATATACTTCTATTTTGTTAGACAAACACCAAAACGTTTCAAACAGAGAGAATCTACATGAGTAGAAGAGTAGTTTGACCCAAAATGAAATCCTGACGTTCTTTATTTACCCTCATGTTGTTACAAACCCATATGAGTTGAATAAAAAAATTCTAAGACGTTTCATATGGCTCTTTTTAATATAAGGACAAGTGCAAAAAACACTAAAAAGGCTTTTAACAGAGCTTTGGAGAACTGATCATTTGTGGAACGAGTCATTTTGTAAATGAATAATTTTTCAAGTTTATTGCTGTTCACAAATCAAACTGAATGATTTATTCAAAAACCAGATGGATTTGTTCATGAATTAGAGTTCAACAAACTTGCATTTTGACATCATATATTACATACTACTTTTCAAAAGTACTTTTTAGTTTGAGAAATTATTATTTTTATTCATTAAGGATGCATTACATTGATCAAAAGTGACAGTAAAGACTTTGTAGTGTTACAGACGGTTTCTATTTCAAATAAATTCAGTTCTTTTGAACACTTTGAATGTTTTCAGCACTGATGATTGATGAAGTGTCATTATTAATAACTGAGCACCAATAATATGTGATAACACTTGAAAAAAAAATCAGCATATTAGAATGATTTCTGAAGGATCGTGTGACATTGAAGACTGGAGGAATGAAGATGAAAATTCAGCTTTGATCACAGAAATAAATTACATTTTACAACATATTCACATAGAAAGCAGTTATTTCCTGTTTTTACTGTACGTTTGATCAAATTAATACAGCCTTGGTGAGCAGAAGAGACTTATTTCAAAAACATAAAACGACCCCAAACCTTTGAACAGAAAGAAAGAAAGAAACACGTTTTTGTGAACTGTATTTAGTGTAGTATGCTGCCTCTTGTCTGAAGTCATTTCAGACATGCTGTAGTCACAGCTAATCTTAAGATTTGTGTCTAAATTAATTATTCGATGATTTGTTTTGACAGTCTGTTTTGAATCTTTGCTCCCCTGATCTGAGCTGATTAAGATGACATGATTATTAAAATCACAAACAATGCAAACACTAAAAAAATATTCATGAGTAAGAAACAGCCTGATTATTTAGGGAGAAGCTTCCCCCTTTGGGCAGATTTGGAGGTTTTGGAGCTCTGTGTGTTCGTGGAGAGTTTGGCATCGGCAGCCGTTCGGTCTGAAGTATGCGAGTTATGCTGGAACAGAGGAATGGAGATTATCAAATCCCCAGTGGCGTTCCCTCTCACTCTCTTCACTCACATACTTATGAACCGCAGAGCGGAACACTGTTAACAGCCTGTGTGGAATAAGGAGACCATCTAATGTTAGTCTGAAATTTATAGACCCGTATGGAACAGAGCTGATGACTCTAGGGAAAAAGAAGTGCGCTTAATTGCATGTGCACTTGTAGTGTACTTTATATTTCATGACTCTTTCTGAACACACTTAAGTACACTTTAAAAAAGTGACCTTTATAATGCACTTGTAGTGTACTTCACATCTGAAGAGTGTTTTGTTATGAAACTGTACTTGCAGATATAATAGTAATGAAATTAAAGGCCACTTAAGTGAACGAGAGACGCTTTCATGACTATTTCTGAACACACTTAAGTACACTTTGAAAAAGTGACCTTTATTGTGCACTTGTAGTGTACTTCACATCTGTAGAATATATTTTTATAAAACTGTACTTGCAAATATAATATTCATGAAATAAAAGGCCACTTAAGTGAATGAGAGATGTTTTCATGACTGTTTATGAACACAGTTAAGTACACTTTGAAAAATGACCTTTATGATGCACTTGTAGTGTACTTCACATCTGAAGAGTTCATTTTTTTTTTAAAACTACTTGCAGATATAATAATAATGAAATAAAGGGCCACTTAAGTGAACGAGAAACGCTTTTATGACTATTTCTTAACACACTTAAGTACACTTTGAAAAAGTGACCTTTATATAATCCACTTGTAGTGTACTTCACATCTGAAGAGTGCATTGTTATAAAACTGTACTTGCAGATATAACATTAATGGAATTAAAGGCTACTTAAGTGACTTAAAAAAAGACACTTTCATGATTGTATCTGAACACACTTACGTACACTTTAAAAAAAATGACCTTTATTATGCACTTGTAGTATACTTCACATCTGAAGAGTATATTTTTATAAAACCGCACTTGCAGATATAATATTAATGAAATAAAAAGGCCACTTAAGTGACTTAAAGAAAGACGCTTTCACAACTGTTTCTGAACACACTTAAGTAGTTCTTTGAAAAAGCGACCTTTATAATGCACTTGTAGTGTACTTTAAATCTGAAGGGTATATTTTTATAAAACTGTACGTGCAGATATAATATTAATAAAATAAAAGGCCACTTTAGTGACTTAAAGAGAGACGCTTTCATGACTGTTTCTGAACACACATAAGTACGCTTTTAAAAAGTGACCTTATAATAATGTTAAATTAAACATTTTAAAAAGCACATAAGTACTTGATTATCATTTTAACTTCAGTGTTTTGTTTGATATTAAATTTAAAGGTAATATATTTGATATGCACTAAATTGCAACAGATAGTTTCAACAGAATTGACATTAAAGTAGATTTTAGTTCTTCATAAATGCTTGCCAGTACATTCAGCAGTACTTTAACCATATTTCAAAGACAATAGAAGTAATTTTGAAATTACATATATAAAGATGTACTTCAGTCCTACTTAAGTGATATAAAATCAAACTATAATACATTTTCATTTAATTGCAAATAGCTTGCAATTAAGCATCTGAAACATTACATTCATTTATACAGTATATTCACTTAAGTATATATAGTAATAAGTGCTATTTTTAAAAGTAATCTAAAGTGTACTTCTTTTTTGCAAGGTACACACACAAGAATTAGATTTAACTATGCAGTTGCTGTGGGAAGTTTGTTACTTAGGCAAAAGTAAACATCATGATTGCTTTAGCAAACACCTTTAATAACCTGAGAAGAGTTTCTTTCGGTCTGTTGGTGTCTTTCGCACTAACCTGCAGGGTTGTTTATGCCAACTGGTGCGTCTGGCTTTGTCTGTGTTACTATAGTTACCAGAACGCAGGGAGAGAGAGACATGAGTTCATGTGTGAAGTGGAGCAGAAGTAATTTCTGAAACGTGGACGAGCCAAACTGGAGGCCTAATCCTCTTACACGGAAAGACTAACAAATACACGCTCTCGCAGAGCTGACATAGTTTAGAGCGCGTTCAAAGCTTGTGCACGATCAGCAACCGAGCCGGGAGTCTGCGGCGCTTAATCTGAAGGGCCTCTGGGAGACGTTTATGAACATTAATGTTTACTGCAGCAGACTGAAGTGCGGCTGTTCATGCACAGAAGAGCCGTAAAAAAACCTGACATAGTTTGTTAAAGAGACAGTTCACCCAAAAATTTAAATTGTGTCGTCATTTACTCTCCCTCATGTCGTTCCAAACCTGTATGAGTTTCTGTCTTCTATTTTAAAGAATGTTGGTAACCAACCAACTTCTTTTTTCACAAAATGGGTGAATAAATAATAAATGACAGAATTCTCATTTTTAGGTGGACTGTTCTTTTAATAAATCAGCAACATGAGATGTTCATGGGGAATAGACTCACAAACATTGATAAAACAGCAAGGACAGAGCTGTAAATCACTGGAGTGCGGATCTGTGAAACCGAGCCGGAAAGACAATGGTTTAATAAGCAATTAAATTCAAACAAACACCAAATGTTTTAAGGAAATGACTTAACACATTGCAATGTGAAGTGCTTGTTATTTTTCTCACAGAGAGATGCTTTTTTGAGGCACGTTTTGTCGCGTAATTGATGTGAAATGGTTTGTACTTCATCAGGAGTGTGCGCTGGAGTCAGGGAGGGAAATAAAAAGTTAATTAAGCAGCTCCTGAATGTAATGAAAAACATGTGTGCACAGATGGCTGGGAGGACAAATTATCACCAGAAATTATCAAAACAAATGAGTTTTCCACGCTCTTTCAGGGCTATTTATATTTTTAGATGCTCAGTGAACGAGGCTGAATACTTGGAACACACAGAGTGAGGAGTAATTTAGGCTGTTTTTCTGTCGTTCTTTCTCTCAGACTCCATATATTAACTCTGATCTGAAGGGCAGCAGTGAAGGATTTTCAGCTCAGCTCAATGGACAACCTTCAGCTGAAGAGTACAAACACATCATCCGCTCCATGGCTCAGGTAACACATAACATCCATAGATCTGTCCATTCATCCATCTGTCTTTCTATCTATCTATCTATCTATCTATCTATCTATCTGTCCGTCTGTCCGTCTGTCTGTCATTCTATTGTTCCATCCATCTGTCCATCCATTGTACTATTGATCGTTCTATCATTTCATGCATCCATCCATCCATCCATCCATCCATCCATCCATCCATCCATCCTTCTATCTATCATTCTGTTATTCTTTCCATCTGTCTGTCTATCTGTCTGTCTGTCTGTCTGTCTTTGTCCGTCCACCCGTCCATCCATCCATCTATCATTCTATTGTTCCATCCAACCATCCATCCATCTACTGTTCTATCATTCCATTCATCCATCTGTCCTTCTATTATTCAGTTATTCTTTCCATCTGTCTATCTATCTGTCCGTCATGTCCGTTCGTCCATCCATCTATCATTCTATTTTTCCATCCATCCGTCCATCCATCATACTGTTGATCATTCTATCATTCCATCCATCCATTCATCCATCCTTCTATCTATCATTCTGTTATTCTTTTCATCTGTCTATTGTTCCATCCAACCGGCCATCCATCTACTGTTCTATCGTTCCATCCATCCATCTGTCCTTCTGTTATTCAGTTATTCTATCTATCTATCTATCTATCTATCTATCTATCTATCTATCTATCTATCTGTCTGTCTGTCTGTCTGTCTGTCTGTCTGTCTGTCTATCTGTCTGTTACATCCAGCCAGTCATTCAGTCATCATTCTATCTATTGTTCCGTCCATCTATCAGTCCATCCTTCTATACATCTATCATTCTCTCTGTTGATCCATTGTTTCATCCATCTTTCTATCATTCTATCATTCCACCCACCCATCCATGCATCCATCATCCATCTGTCTATCAATCTGTCTGTCATTCTATTGTTCCATCCATCTATCCAGCCATCTTTCCATCCATCTGTCCTTCTATCTTTCTGTTATTCCTTCCATCTGTCTGTCTAACTATCTTGTCTGTCTGTCTCTGTCTGTCTGTCCGTCCATCCATCCATCTTTTATTCTATTGTTCCATCCATCCATCCATTCATTGTTTTATCTGTCGTTCCATTACATCGATCATCTGAGGAGTTCAAACTATTTACTAAGAAGGGCCAAAAACTATATTATATTTAAATTTACAATTTATTTGTGAAAATCAGATTCAGTTATAGTCTCTACATTTCAATGCAAAAATAAAATTAGTGTTAGGAAGATAAAACAGAAATGAAAGTATTCTTCAGTTGCATTTTTCCCCTTTTTTCCCATCCTATGATGTGGCATGGTGGGCCAATTCAAAGGGCATCAAGGGCCAACTTTTCCCCAGCAGCCCTTGTATGGGCATCTCTGATCTATCTAGATCATTTAAATTTTTGCTTTTCACTGTTTAACCCCTAAACTCTCATATGCTTCTTGAATAGGCAATAAGAGACCACACAGTTAAGTCATTTACATTCTGAGAGCAAAAGCAAACAGCTGTGTGATTACATGACTGTTTGTGTTGTGTGTGTGTGTGTGTGTGTAGGGTCGGTACGTGACTCAAATCGACCTGCTGAAGCCACTATCGGGTGGTTTAGGCTTCAGTGTTGTTGGCTTGTGTAGTGAGAACCGCGGAGAACTTGGCATCTTCATTCAAGAGATTCAGGCTGGAAGTGTGGCATACAGGTCAGAATACACACACACATCCTGTCAAATGATCGGTGATTTGCACACACATCTGTTCTAGTTTGTTCCCATTTTAAAAATAAAGATTACTCATATTTTAAAGATTTGCTGCAATACTCATTTCTTCCCTCCTAATCACAAATGTGTCACCAGTTCATGTCACGTCAGCATTTTTCAGCTCAAAGTCACTTAAGCTAGTTTGCTGACATGTTAGTGCTTTTTGGCAGTTTGATGAGAGCAAATTTCTGCCTGCTCTTTAAGTGTCCCATAGAAATATAGATATAAATATCTCACGTTGTACTACAAAAACAGGTGTTGTGTAATTGTTTAGCCTTTAGGCCACCACATTGTCATTTAAGTGTGAACCAAATGTAATGTTTTCAGACACTTCGCATGTTAATTGCAAACAAATGAAAATAGTACTTTACATGTGCTTTACAATGTTAGTCAATACATCAAAAAAGTGTGTTAAACAGCAAGATAAAACATAATATTAAATATTAAAACATAATGATTTAAAATGACCCTTGAAGTAAAACAAAATTAATTGACATTATTACAAAGTGCACATTTTAAAAGTATATTTAAGTGTGTTAAGTCTCTTTAAAGTCACTTCAGTGCCTTTTTATTTCATTAATAATATGCTATCTGGCAGTGCAGTTTTTTTTACAGTTTTCCTTTTTTTTTCCTGCTCTGTTTTAATTGTGAGCTGTTTTGGTTGTGTATGTTCTCTATTCTAGTGATGGAAAACTAAAGGAGGGTGATCAGATATTGGCAATTAACGGTCAGCCGTTGGATCAGAGCGTCAGTCACCAACAGGCCATTACTCTCCTGCAGCGAGCGTCGGACCACGTGAGCCTCACTGTCGCCCGAGGGCCCGTCCCGCAGCTCTCCAGCCCGGTTGTGTCCAGGACTCCCAGCGCTGCTAGCACACTTTCAGCTCACTCCAGTGCGGTGAGACACACACATACACGTATAGACTATTGGACCTAAACTGAGTTACCTAGGGGTGTTTAATAAGACATGTGTCACTGTTACAATTACTCAAACTTATGGCATTTCTCACCTAAGTTTCACCTAATTTTCTAGTGATTGTTTCAGAGGTGTGTTTTTTCATTGAATTTGATTCGTTTAGGCATATTTGAACATACACTACAGGTCAAAAGTTTGTAATTATTAAGTTTTTAAAATATTTTTGAAAGAAGCTTCTTCTGCTCACCAAAGCTAATTTATTTGATCCCAAATACGGTAAAAACAGTGAAGTATTATTACCATTTAAAATAAGTGTTTTCTATGTAAATATACTGTGAAATGTAATTTATTGCTGTGATCCAAGCTGAATTTTCAGCATCATTACTCGAGTCTTTAGTGTCACATGATCCTTCAGAAATCATTTTAATATGCTGACTTGCTAAATTATTGATTCTCAATTATTAATAATGAATTTTTATTATTATTGATCTTTAATGAATAGAAAGTTCAAAAGAACAGATTTTATTTGAAATATAAATCTTTTGTACCATTATAAATGCCTTTAATGTCACTTTTGATCAATTTAATGTGTCTTTGCTGATTTAAAATGTAGTATTTTTTGTTTTGTTTTTTTTTAAACTTGCCCAAATCTCTAGATGGATCACGGTTTCCACAAAAATATTGCGCAGCACAGCTGTTTTCAACTGATAATAGTCAGAAATGTTTCTTGAGCGGCAAATGAGCATATTAGAGTGATTTCTGAAGGACCAAGTGACACTGGAGTAATAATGCTGAAAATTCAGCACTGCATCATAGAAATAAATTATATTTTACACTATATTACAATAATTATAATAATATTTCGCTATATACACTACCGTTCAAAAGTTTGGGGTCAGTACATTTTATTGTTTCTTTCTTTTTTTTTCTTTTTTTTAAGAAATTAATACTTTTATTCACCAAGGATGTATTAAGTTAATAATTAAAAGTTTATTAAAAGT
>JAHKKF010533432.1:0-24396 GCA_019740295.1 Labeo calbasu
TTGGCAATGAATGTTTGTGGCTTACCCTCCTTGTTAAGGGTGTCAATGATTGTCTTCTGGACAACTGTCAGATCAGCAGTCTTCCCCATGATTGTGTAGCCTAGTGAACCAAACTGAGAGACCATTTTGAAGGCTCAGGAAACCTTTGCAGGTGTTTTGAGTTGATTAGCTGATTGGCATGTCACCATATTCTAACTTGCTGAGATAGTGAATTGGTGGGTTTTTGTTAAATGTGAGGCAAAATCATCACAATTAAAAGAACCAAAGACTTAAACTACTTCAGCCTGTGTGCACTGAATTTATTCATTACACGAGTTTCACAATTTCAGTTGAATTGCTGAAATAAATGAACTTTTCCACGACATTCTCATTTATTGAGATGCACCTGTACTGTTCTTGAATCTTTACACACAGTTGTCAGACAGGGTTGCCAAATCTTGTGTAACAACACTATACTAATAGTCAATCAGAAATAGCCCAAAAGTAGTCCAATGACAATATACAATTCCCATACCTAAAGTACATATCTTACAGTCATTGTATAAAAACAATATATCATAGTGACCATAAACACAGCTCAAGGACTTCACAAAACTTCACATCTACCACAGCTTTATCACTGGTAAAATATTAAACATTTCAGTACAAGCATTTCAGTCAGAAGTGCTTCATGCATGTCAAACTATTAACCTGCGGGGAAAAAAATCAAGCCGTGGCAACAGTTTAAAAGTAGCTCAATTCAGCGGGAAACCCACGGACTTGGCAACTCTGCCGTCAGAACCAAATGATCCCGTAAGAATCACACAGAAAGTGACATTTACACATTAAGTAATAAGTAGACATTATGCTGCTGCTGCTGCTAAAAAACCCTTTGCTATATATATATATATATATATATATAGCAAAATTGTAGCAAAAGCAGACAAAGAACAATAGACCGCAGTACGACGGCGTTTTAGTGCCACGTTAAAAAATAAAAAATATATATATATTATAAAATAAAAAATCTAAAATTACAAGATTAAAGTCGTAATATTTTGAGAATAAAATTGAAATTACAAGAATAAAATCTAAATATTTCGAGAATAAAGTCTAAATATTTCCAGATTAAAGTCGAAATATTTCCAGAATAAAGTCGAAATGTTTCAAGAATAAAGTTGAAATATTTCCAGAACAAAGTCAAAATGTTTTAAGAATAGAGTCAAAATGTTTTGAGAATAATGTAAAAAGTATAAGAATAATTCGAAATTTTACGCGAGTGAAGTCAAAATGACGAGAATAAAGTCTAAATATTTTGAGAATAAAGTCGAAATTACGAGAAAAGTCAAAATTTTTCAAGAATAAAGTAGAAATGTTTCAAGAGTAAAGTCGAAATTCCGAATTAATTGTCGTAATTTCGACTTTATTCTCGAAATATTTGGACTTTATTCTTGTAATATTTTGACTTTATTCTTGTAATTTTGAATTTATTCTCGAAATATTATGACTTTAATCTCATAATCTTAGATTTTTTTTTTTTAAACGTCACACTAAAATGCCGTCATACCTTGGTCAGGGAAGCGTCACATTTAATTTTGATAGGGATAAAAACAAGGCTGAGGGAAATTCAGTACATTCAATGGATTGTACTGTTGTTTACCAGCATACTAACTGTTCAGTTGATGAAACATTTTTTCCACAAAAAGGAAAAGTTTTGAAAATTGTACATTTTGAAAATTATAAACTAGGACTTGTGCCATTGTAAAAACTGTAACTCTATCCATCACGGCCTTGATTTCACCCATGTTAAACTGGAGTCTAACCTGACTAAGGTGAGTTAAAAATCCTGAAATAGAAACATTGTTTTGCATAATTTGTTTTATTACAGTATTTCTTTAAAATAAGTATCTTTCTGCCTCTTCTTCCTTGTGCTCTTGCTTGTTCTATTTCTTTTTATTTCATTGAGCAATAATGTAATTTGTAGGTATTTAAGACAAAGGATAAAAGTATCATTTTGGTTGTGTTTGCACAAGTAAGGCATCTTAATCTGCATTATCTCATTGTTTTTTAAGGACTTTAGATGAGAAATGAGCATAACGTTGTGCATGGAGTTTTGAACGGTGCACCAGAACTGCAAATTGTGTGAAGGCAATAAGAACGTGTCAACAGTTTTGCAGAAATGGTATTTGTTTCCAGCACATTAGCATGAGCAATGACGCCTTGGTGTAGTCATAGTGTGTATCCAATTGAAAAATACTGTAAGCACACAGATATTTTCCAGTCACTTTGCATTTATATCAAAGCTTAGGAGAGTGTTTTTTTTTTTCACCGGTGTTGCTTCAGAATCTAGATTTGGAGCTTTGACTTGCTGTTTGTGAACCATTGGCTTAAAAAATAACAATTATAGTTTATAAAAGATTGGAGAAATCTATTTAAAGGCCTTGATGTCTGCATCGGAAGGGCATGGCCTCGCTCTTCCTGTTAAAGTGGCAGTGTGGGTGCGTGCATGCAGTGCTGTCATACCCGGTTGAGACTGACAGCTTTGATATTTATGACGTAGGCTGATGAAAGAGAGCAATCGGCACTCTGCATGAGTGCTGTGTGTGTATGCGTGTGTGTGTGTGTCTATATTGATTGCTGGGCTCTGATGGGTTCACTGTTGGTGGTCTTCTAAGACTTAGTGCACACATCTCTCTAAACCGCTAATAAGGTCATACTGGCCACACAAGCATGTACACACACACACAGTCCTCTCTAATCCACAGCCTCGCACAATAACACAAATTATATATAATTTAGCTATTTCTAAAAAAAACAAGATAATTTGCTTTTGCCTGCTAAACAGCACGTAATGCGCTATTCAGTATTCAAATGAAATGTTGCTCATCCCCACGTGGACAGTTGTTGTGTTCTAAAAGATTCAGGGAGTATGTTTTGTAGTATATTCATGACAGACACAATGCAACAGACTGAATATTCTTTTTATATTATTAACGTGAGTCACGTTACAGCAAGAGTCTCGTGGCGCTTGTTGGTGGTGACATTTAGACTTGTAAAAATCAAACTCTGGCTTTTTAGCATGAGTTTTTGACCCATGCTCTTTTCACTTTGCTTGCTGTCAGACAGTTAAACAGCTATTTGCTGAGAGTGAGACAGAGAGAGATGTTCCTAAATTGTCTGAAAAAGATCGCATACAAGTGCTACTGGGGGAGAACAGTTATTCATCTGCAAAATTTATACTTTATATTACAGTATGTCTTATTCAACTTCACAACCTCAAAAGCCAAAAACTGCTTTAAATGCATTCATGAGCTGTCTCTATACATTCGTACAATCGAATTTTCTTAAAACGGCATGCATAATAAACATATATAAATAGTTAATTAAACACTTCATTAATTTAACACTTATTTATTATTGTCATTTTTCCTTCATTTAAAAAGTTTACACATAAAGAAATTAGTAGTACTTTATTATTATTTACTAATTAAATTAAGCATTTCAAAGCATAAAAAAAGTTAATAGTTTATAAAAATAGTAGTTTTTCCTTCATTTAAAGTTTACACATTTAACAGTAATTAATAAATTAGCATCATAGCTATTACTACTGCAGCTTTAAGAAACTTCTAACGTTATTCGTCCTGCTGTGCCTATGGATAAATGCTTAAAGAACTTCATCCTTATACAAACTTTATTATATTCCGAACAGAAGTTGGCTCATTCCACATTCATTCAGGTCAGCCACGAGACTCAGTGTCTGGATTGTAATGCCATGTCCTACTACTGCTACTTTTCACTCCTGTCTTTCTCTCTGTCTCCCTCTCTTTCCCTCTGTCTGACTTTCATTCCTTTTACTTATTTCCTCTTTCTCTACCCTCTCTCACTCTTAAGCTTCTGAATCTGTCAAGGCCTCGAGAGGCTTAATCAGTGTCAGAACGGCCTTCACCAGAGCCTCCAGCTGTGGACATATTAGTTTACACACACACTCACACATATATGTCTTTTGTTTCCCTGCAGAGGAAATTGTTCAAACTACTGGACACAGAATTAGACTGTGTCTAAGAGGGTGCTGAGGGGAAGCATAGGGGCAGAACATCACCAGAGGAGACACACACACACCATGCACACATATAATGCAGCTGCATGAATAAAATTCTGATCCTATGCCAAAGTTTGTCCTTGGCAGAACAACCATCTACTAGCGTTGCTGAAAATGATGCATAAAATGCATAGAATGTTGATGCATAAAATACACGTGAGGACTGGCGAGATGGAAACGTGTTTAGTGAGCGCAGGGCACCCTTCAGTGGACGACAGAGAAATTGCACTGCCTTGCCTGATTAAAAATGATCCCTGTGCTTCTTTATGACCTCATATAAATGAAAGCCTTTTTCTGCATCGCGTGAATCTACAGCGACACGGCAAAATAAATAATACTTCAGAGTTCTGAATGTGAGTTCATTAAATGTGATTCAATAACAAGACCATGTATCGTTAAATTATGGCAAGAGACGCCTTTCTATTAAACTGTCCTGCGCTCACAAACAAACAACTTAAAGTAGTCCGATTCGCGTATAAACGCCTATAATTTTAATATGTTAAAACTGTACAGCGTAACCACGGTAAAGCGATTCCGGAACTATGACTCTTATGAGCCGGTTCTTTTTACTGAATCAGAAATCCGAATCACAAATAAATGACTCGCGGTTATTTTAAGAAAATAAAAACATACCGCGCGGCCATTGGCGATTTACAAACAAATGACTCTTTTGTTGTTTTAAGGGAATCGAACACGACGCGCCAGTGTAGTTTATAAATGACTTATTAGCGCCGGTTCTTTTAATGAGTTGTTCATAAAGTTGAGTTACCTGTTTGAATAGGTCTGACGGATCTTTCACTGAATCATTTGTGACCCTGGACCACAAAACCAGTCAACGGGTATATTTGTAGCAATAGGCAAAAATATATTGGAAAAAATGATCGATTTTTCTTTTATGCCAAAAATCATTAGGATATTAAGTAAAGGTTACGTCCCATCAAGATATTTTGTAAATTTCCTACCGTAAACTTCATTTTTGCTTAGTAATTTGCATTGCTAAGAACTTCATTTGGACTTCATTGAACTTTAAAGGCGATCTTCTCAATATTTAGATTTTTTTCACCCTCAGATTCCAGATTTTCAAATAGTTCTCGGCCAAATATTGTGCTATTTTAACAAACATCAATGGAAAACATATTTATTCAGCTTTCAGATGATGCATAAATCTCAATTTCCAAAAATTGACCCTTATGACTGGTTTTGTGGTAGGGTCACATTTGGTCATCTGACTTGCTGAACTGCAAGTTATAATTTGTTTTCAGTGATGTTTATCGAAATTAAGAATTTTCATACGGCGTCAGTATCAAGAACTAGAGTCCAAATGACAACGTGTCGATAAGATGCACATTTTTTTAACTTATGTATTTTATCTTTTTTGGAAGAATTCTTATCTGCCCAGAAGTGAACGGGGCCCGCTGCCATAACAGAATTCAGTAGAAAACATTGTGTACTTTGTTCATTCAATCATGATGAGCTTAGGAAAGAAACTGATGATTAATGTCTTCGGTCATTTTGACTTTTATATAAACACGAAGTGTCTGCAGGTGTGATTGTGTTTATATATACACACACACTCACAAAAGAATACGTTTCTACTGAATTCAGTGATTATCAGTAAGATAGTCATTTGAAGTGAAGCTGATTTGATCAAGACACAATGTCAGCTTGACCACACTATGATTGCTATGTTATTTAAAACAGTTTTTCATTCATTTTTGTGATGCTAGAAATTTGTGGTCAAGCTAGAACGATACAGCAAAAATTAATGATACAATACAAATGTCAGAGGAATCACCAGTTTCTACTTACCTCCTATTTTCAGTCTACTAAAACAACGGAGCTAATTATGGATCCTTCAAGGGTTATTGTAGTCTCTATGATTTTATGGGCAGCGCAGATAAATGTACGGATCCATCAGAAGTGCGAAATTTAATATTACTGTCCCTGCTACATATTAAACGGGTCAGTCAGAAGTTGCTTTGTAACTTTCCGAGTCACGTAAGCTAATTAAGCTTCATGAGCCAATCAATGAACAGTACACTTCCTAAGCCCCGCCTCCTATGCTAATACGAATCCATGCTGAAGGGTCTCACTGAATGGGAGCGCGTTTGTATGTGTGCTGTAGTATCACACTCTAGAGGAGTATCTGGCACACACTGCGAGTTACTTTATTTTGACATGCAAAGCTGCTGAAGACCACAAGCAAGATATTTTTGCAGGATTTTATTGTGTGAACATCGATGTGCACAAATGGGTGGCCAGGTAACCCGTACCACTTTAGGTGAGTGCCAGTATTGCGTCTTTTCATAATAATTTCGAATAACTTGTTTGAACTCGCATATGATTATAAGTTATCTGAATTACTTTTAGAAGATTGCAAGAAGAATTATGTCTGCATTTTCCTTAAATTAGCTGAATGAAAATATATTTTCCTCATTATTATAAAGAAGTTATTGTAACGTAAACATAGCCTACTTGTTGCTCAGAGTTCTCTCATGTAACAAATTACTTTATTTTCTGTTTCTCCAACTAAAATGCATTTCAGATGGTTTGCTTTTTATTCTGTGAGAACGGTTTGTACTGTAGATAAACACTAATCAACAGTTTGTCTTTCAGGAATCCATAAGGTAATATAAATTACTACAGAATAACTATTTTATAAAAAATGTATCATTTTTATTTATAATAATTAATAATAATACAACATCCTTTGTGTTATTTAGCATTTGTTTGGAGTGATTTTTACTTTGAGTAGGCTATGTCCTCAAAGGGACATTTTTTGTGTCTGTCCACACACACAAACAAATAGTTTTCGATTTGCCAATTATATTGGTTTTGCTCTTTCTTGCTGTGAATAAGGAAAGTAGGCATAATAGAGCATTTCAGGTTTATACCCACTCAGTAAACGAAGCTGACACTGAGTCATCCTGACACTTAGGCCTGCTATTGCCTACAGCACTGAGAGGGAGAGTCCACAAATTTAATGGGACATGACATTAGTATCAAGAGAACATCTCTAACATCTCTTTAAACCAGGAAAAATAGGAGATATTGAAATATGTGATTAGTGATTAAACTGTTTGTTTGTGTGGGGCACTTTTTTGTAAAAACCAGCCAACTGCCTCCACAAAATAGTGTCTTTATGAAAAGATAAAAATGCTGAAAGTTGTCTTTGAGGATTACATTTTAGGGTTATGGGATAGAAAATATAATTTGATCAGTCAAACAGAATGCAGTGAAAATCAACACCATGAAAACAAACACATTTATTGTATGTCATGTATTTGTCATTACATAGAGGTCAGGAGTTTGTGTTGGAATATTATTTCTATTTATGTCCCACTTGGCTCTGTGTGTGTATACAGTACAGTGTCTCATGATTCCCATATAAACACATACACAAATACACTCACACCTGCATGTCCTCATTTGCCTACACAGAGATCATCCAGATAAAGTGGGTGAAGTATGCACAATCAGTCTCTCGTTTGTGCAACGAAAAGCTAAAGATTCAATTGTTGACTCACACCCAGTGAAATGTCAACAGCACTTCATTAAAGAGAAATGCCTCTGAAATAAGACCGTGTCCTTGACACGGTGCTACAAAGAGGTCTGGGAAAATATGAAAAGGAGTTGAGGAGTGAGTGTTTGATCACAAGCCAGGTTTGTCTGTGAGAATCAGTGCACATCGGATTAGATGCTCTTTAATGGCTATATATATTTTTTTAAGTATTTAATTATTTATCGTCTCATCATGGAATTGTGTACTATATAAACTATGGAGTCAAGTAGTTCCACAAATTGACCGGGTCTGATGTTTGAGTAGAGATGTTGACTTTCCATTGTGTGAGTGTTTATATGTGTGGAGACATAACCTCATTTTTGGCACCCTGAGTGGCAGAAACCTGCATTCTGTCTCTTTCTGTCTCTATCTCTGTGTCTCTTTTGTTGTCTCTGTTCTTGATAAAGGTTTTCATTCAGAGATAGAACCCACTGTCCTCCCTCTATTCTGTAAACCCAGCACAAAGCTCTTAGAAAGAATAAAAGCATTTACACTGTTATGAGTGCCTGTTGAATATAACTATTTTTTCCATCTCTCAGATGGAGGAACCCTTCACCGCCACCCCTTGAAGATGAGCATGTGCCCACCGCTGCCAGCCCCCCCGCCGCTCTGTTTCCATGCCAACACGAAAGGCTCTCAAATCGTAATGGACAAGACGCAGCGCAGTGTGCGCCGAATTGCCAGCTTCTGTAATGCCATCACCTTCACCAACCGGCCAGTCAGAGCCTATGAACAGGTTCGGCTCAAGGTATGGTATCCAAACTCTCACCCGTTTCCTGTAAAGCACTTTGTGTGGTCCCAAAATAGCCCTCACATATCCTTCTTTCATATCACTCCATCTCAAACTTTCCCTAGGAAGGGAAAACAGAAAAGAGAATGCTACAAATGCTAACATGTGAGGTTGTGCCGTTATCTTGTTCTGGTGAATGAGGTTGTTTGGGAATGAAAAAAACAAGAATCTCTGTCTGATAAATGCGTCTGCTGGTCTCCATTTACAGCATCGCACTTGTCACACAAGTTTAGCATTTCTTTTTTCAAATATGTGTAGTTTTAGCTAACTCTCACTTTTGGTCTCTTCTTATAGATTACAAAGAAACAGGGATGTTGGAGTGGCGCCCTGCGAGTAGGTTTCAGTATGGTGGATCCATCTGATTTAAGTTCAGCATGGCTGCCACGGTTCGCCTGCCCTGATCTAGTTAGCGAAAGGGGATTCTGGGCCCGAGCGCTTCCTGAGGAACAATGTGAAGAAGGAACCATTCTATCCTTCTGGTTGGATAACACAGGACGAGTGTTTTACCGGGTTAACAACAGCCCTCCGATTTTCTTCTTCGGCGGTGTACCAGTCGGAGAGCCAGTTTGGGCGATCATTGACATTTATGGGCTGACACGTGGAGTACAGCTACTTGGTAAGTTTACATTTTGTTCACATGAAATTTTAGATTTTACGAATTTATAATGTCCCAAACCAAACAGTCATCGAACTGCCTGAAGCTGGTTTGCTGGATTCTGTGAAGTGACTCTCTACCCAGATCAGATGACATGCCATTCAGAGTTTGCTCCGAGTGGAATTGCTGAGCTCCGGTCGGCATGTAATGTGGGCCAGTATCTGAGCCGCGCTTCACTGAGCACGCGCTGATCGCTTGATGAGTTGTAAAGTTCACAGAGGCCAGTGTGTTTTAACTGCGCCCAGCACGTTTAAACAATTTAAATTCACAACATTTAAAAATAGAATTCTAGATTTTTACCCTCTTATCCTAATTACAAAAACTGCCCAATGGAAAAAGATGGGAGAGATTGGAGCGGTTGCCTAGCAACACTTTCACTTTTAAAATGAAAAACATATGCTGGGGAATTCCGGTATGCTGGCAAAGTGAGAAAAACAATTTGTGTAAACTCAGTTGAATGGAAGACAATTATTCCATTCATAATTTAGTTTTAGCAAGATTCTGTAGGAACAAGATCAGGTTTAATTAAGCCAATTAAGCATTTAATATCTGTTTGTTTGGTATTGAGAATACAGTTGATATTGTTGTTTGATATTATTATTGAGCATTTTTCACCTAAAAATTGATTGGCAGCTGTAATGTAGTCAAAGGTTGAAAGTGTTTAGGAAACTTTTGAATCTTAAGCTTGTCAAGTTACTGTTCCATCATAAGGTAAAGTACAGCTAAACTTACTATGTTGTGATTTTATTTATTATTATTTTTTAAAACATAAACTGACAAAAAATGGTAACACTTAAGAATAAGGTGTCATTTGGTAACATTAGTTAATGTATTAACTAACATGAACAAACAATGAACTATACATTTATTACAGTATTTAATATCTTTGTTAACGTTAAAAATACCTAAAAAAAATACGGTTGTTCAATGTTAGTTCACAGTGCATTAACTAATGTTAACAAACAAATTGTTCATTCTTAGTTCATGTTAACTGAAGAAGTTAACTAATGTTAACTATTAAACCTTATTGTAAAGTGTTACCAAAAAAAAAAAAATTCACAATTCTTAAGATAGAATCAAAATTTTGGATCAAATTTTGATCTAAATACGGTAAAAACAGTAATATTGTGAAATATTTTTATAGTGTAAAATACTAGTTTTCTATTGATGTATGTTTAAAAATAAAATTTATTCCTGCGATGGCAAAGCTGAATTTTTAACAGCTATTATTGCGGTCTTCAGTGTCAAATGATTGCATCTGTGCTTTCGGTTTTAAAGGGACAGTGACCTAATTTAGCTGACACTGTCTGTGGCATTGATGTTAATCAAGCAACAAAAGAAAGACAATAAAAAAACTCACTGCTCTTGACTGAATCACTTTTGTAGCCCTAATAAAGATTAACCTAAATTTATTTATAGAAATATGTCTGCTTGAAAGAATGAAGAATGTGGTAAACAAGTTATAAAGAAAGCATAATTAGCTGATATAACCATTGGTAAAAAGAAGAACATGTTTATGTTTATTTATAAGAAGTGGTTTCATTTCATTTTTATATTAAGGTATGTTGCGTGTCACAGCAATTAATTGCTGTCTATCTTGATAAAACCTTAATGTCAAACCTATACAAACCTATGGTAATTTTAGGGAAATGCTTAATAAATGCTTTAAACTAACTAAACCCATTAGATTTTAGCTAGCTAAATATACTGAAGGTTTTGTCAACTTTAGTCGACTAAAACTAAAATAATTCAGATGACTAAAATGTGACTAAAACTAAATGCCATTTTAGTCAAAAGACTATGACTAAAACTAAATCAAAATTTGCTGTCAAAATTAACACTGGTACATTAAATGCATTACTATAATATTCTAAAAAGGCCTCTTCTCTCTCTGTCTCTCTATTTTACGTTTGAGTAAAAATAGACAGTGTTTCCACAGAGTCAGATAGCAGTATGTCAGTGAAAACGGGGCGTGTTCAAAAGCATACTGTAGCACAGCATGTGTGTGTATGTGTACTGATATCAGAGGTTAGTGTTGGTGTAACATCAGTTAACCCTTGGGACAGCTAGACTAATTTAACCTTCATCATATAACCTGATCTCAGCTTTCAAACCTACTAGAGAGACAAATAAACATATATACACCCAGTCATATTTTGCTTCTTATCTAGCTAGCAACATCCACTATGTGTATTCAAACCTATTTTCAGTTGCACTTTGCCTCTGTATAAATACACATACATAGTTGGTTGATAGATGAACACTAATCATACCGCGAGCGATGTGCACATGCTGTGCTCTCTCTCACGTTACCTCTGCTTCCAAAATGTGTTTATAGTCAGATGGCCAGATGCCTTGACTAAAATCACCTCCTGTTCTCGCTAATGTAGATCACACCACATCTGGCATTTAGTCAAAATGCTTCAATGCTAGATGGAAGGACTCTTGTATTGTAGGTTATCACATATAACCTACATGTGCATTGTTTTGTTAAAATAAAATTACAGAAATAACTTAAAATATTGCACCAATGCATCTTTCCTTCCTTTTGATCTTCCGTTTCATGACCCCAGTGTCAAAGAAGCTTCCATGTCTCAATAATTCCTGTTTAGACTAGTCAGCGTCAGCTAAAGGCAGTTCAGTGGATGACAGCGACGTCAAGCCCAGAAACTAAAAACAACCGAGAGAGGAACATCTACCGCGTCTGAGAACGTTTCTGCTGATGCGGCTGCAGTGAAAGTTATAGCAGACCAGTAATTTCCATCGCTGAAGCTCTGGTGTTCTCATCAGTGGCTGTCCACTGTGGATAGCCAGTGGCAACGTTTTTACTGACTTAGGTCAAAATGAAAAACCACCCAGTGCAATTATATTGATGCTGCTGATTGCAGGCTACATGAGCAATAAGATTTTTATGAAGAAAATATGAATGGTGCTTATGCGTGCAAAATCCACTGCCAAGATGCTAGAGTGTTGTGGATGGTTGCCAGGGTGTTGCTATGCATTTGCTAAACATCAATATCAGGAAATCCGGAATAAATTAATATTAAAATAATATCATTTAAAATTAGTGCATAATAGTGTATACACTACTATTCAAAGGTTTGGGGTCAATAAGACTTGCTCACCAAGACTGCATTTTATTTTAAAATAAGTAAAATTAGGAAATATTAATTGCATTTTAAAATAACAAAATAATTAACATTTATAAAATATATTTTTAATAATATAGTACATTATTTATTATATTATATTTTATTACATATTATGAAGCGCCAAACAGGAAATAATTATATGAAGTCTGAATATGTAAATGTAAATTGTAATATATAGAAGTATATATAATATATAATATATTCTATACATATAATATATGTATAGAAGTAAATCAGAAGAAATATTTTAAAGTCTTAATAAATAGAATATTCAGATTTTACTCTATATTTTTTACTCTATTCTCAAATTCTATATTTTCATGATTTACATTTATATAATAAGATTTTTTATTTTTATATTCAGACTTACAACTATATATTCAGATTTACTTCTATATATTCACAATTTATGAAAATATATTCAGATTTACTTCTCTGTATTCACAATTTACATTTATATATTTAGACTGTTTGGTGCTTCATATTATATTATATTATATTATATTATATTATATTATATTATATTATTATCAATGTTGAAAACAGTTGTGATTTGTGCTGCTTAATATTTCTTTGGAAACCATGATGCTTTTTTTTCAGGATTCTTTGATGAATAGAAAGTTTAAAAGAACAGTATTTAATCCAAAAAGAAATTTTGTAACAATGTATTACTTTTGATAAATTTAATGAGTCCTTGCTGAATAACAGATTTTTTTTTTTTTTTTTTTTTTTTTAAATAAATAAATAATAATAATAATAATAATAATAATAATAATAATAATAATATTGACACCAAACTTTTGAAAAAAAAGAGGAAATAAAAATGCACGAATAATTTTGATGTGGTGTTTTTTTCCTTTGGTTGCTTGGCAGTTGACTTTCCTTCTTAATAAATATGTTATTAAATATTATCCAAGAAGCAGAAAAATGTAAGTGTGATATGTGTGTAAATGCAGTGTGTATTCGTGTTTTCCAGACAGTAAGATGGTGCCAGCTGAATATCTCTGTCCTACTGTGACACATGAAGGCATGGATGAGTGGCATCTGTCAAGCAGCTGCTCTGAGTTTGACCTCCAGGAAGATCTGCCATCCTTCTCAAGCTCTCCAAACGCCCTCAACTCAGTGCTGTCACGGCAGCTCAACGATGACTTGCATTTCCACTGTGTCCATGGCAACGGTCTGCGTCTGCTGACTGAACACATAGCGGTGCGTTACTATAACAGACGTGAGGATTGCGCCCTGGCGTTCACACACAGGCCGTTGCGCTGTGGAGAGTGTGTGTTCCTGAAGGTCTCGTTGAGGTCTTCTGCTCTAAATGGATTTTTGTCTTACGGATTCACTTCCTGTAACCCAGCCCATATTAACCCGAAGCACCTGCCGGTCAATCCAGGTGACCTGCTGGACCGCAAAGAATTCTGGGCTTTTAGCTGCCTGACTTCACCGCTTGTGGGCGGTGATATCATCGGTTTCCGGGCAACTGCAGAAGGGGAGGTGCTTGTGAGTCATAATGGAGGGAGAGCCTGCAGAGAGATGTGTGTGGATAACTCCACTCCTCTGTGGATGATCTTCCATTTACAGACACACATCAAGCAAATCAGCATACTGGGTAAAATATACAATTATAAAAATTATTGCTCTGGCATAAGGTGAAGATGTTTATGACTGTTTATCCAACTTTTCATAATTGACTTTAATTGATTTTTTTATTACAATGAAATTATAATATAATGTAATTTTAATTGTAAATATTTTCACCTTTTTTAATGAACAGACATGTTATGATGAGATCATAAAAGGTATATTTGACATGTATATTTAATAGTTATTCAAATTTTTAATTTTTCTTAATTTTGTTACAATTTTTAATTATTGCTCTCTCATGTAAAGGTGTTTAGATTGTTCAAGTAATTTAAATTGATTTTGATTATAATATAATATAAAATAATGATTGACATTTTTATTTAATATTAGTTGTTCAGAGTTAATGCATTTTTAATTATCTGGCATAATGTGAAGATGTTTATTATAGTTTTTTTTATTTCATTATCCAGCTTTTCATAAGTGACTTTAATTGATTTTTTTCCTATGTCCAGTTTTACATAAGTAAATTTCATTGTTTTTTATTCAAATGAATTAATTTATAATATAATATAATATAATTATTTATTAATTATAGTTTATGACATAATAAAAGGTATGATTGACATTATTTAATAGTTAATGCAGGGTTTATGCATTTGTAATTATTGTTCTGGCATAATGTGAAGATTAGATTGTTTTATTTTTTCCTATATGCAAGTTTACATGAGTAACTTTAATTGATTTTGACTATAATTAATTTACAGTATAATATAATATAATATAATATAATAATTATTTGTTTACTTTTTAACCTAAACAGTCATTTATGACATAATAATAGGTATGCAGAGTTAATGTATTTTTAATGATTGTTTTTTCCCTCATCAAACTTTTCTTAATTGACTTTTAATGATATTTGATTATCTAACTTTAGTAACTTTGATTGATTTTGATTAGAATTAATTTATAATACAATATAATTAATTGTTTACTTTTTGTAACGAACATGTTTATTACATAATAAAATTGTGATTGCCATTTTTATTTAATATTAGTTTTGCAGGGTTAATGCATTTTTAATTATTGCTCTGGCATAAGGTGGAAATGTTAATGATTGTTTGTTTTTTCCCCTTACCAAACGTTTCATAAGTGACTTTTATTTGATTTTTGATCATTATGAAATTATAATATAATACCATTTTAATGATTTGTTTATTTTAATAGTGCCAGGTTAATGGATTTTTAATATTTTGACAACAGTTTTTTTTTTCCTTTTGATTTTTAAAGTGTTTTACTTTTTTCATAATTTTGTATTGTTTTTGTTGTTGTTTTTTCAAGGCACTTCCTCTCCATCCTGTTCAGAAATCCAGAGGTCCATCTTTAGTGACGTCAGTCACCTCTCAGCCAATCAGATTCACAGTCCAGCAGTCAGAGGTTTTATGGACAGCTTTGAGTCCCGCCCACAGAGTCTCAGCAGTTCTGCAGGTGCGTTCTTTCTCGGTCTTTCATTCTTTAATTTTTTTTGACTTTGTAGATTTATCAAACTCCTCCACCAAAAATATATTTCTCATTGCTGTTTTCTTTGTGATTGCTGTGCTCACCAGGAACAACTTTCAGTTCACTCTCCTCAGAATCTCCCAGTACTCCATCATGCTGTGCGATTAGTGGTGAGGAGTGTTTGATTTGCTGTGAGAGGGCAGTGGACTCAGTACTGTATGCGTGTGGACACATGTGCGTGTGCTCCGTCTGTGGTGGAAAGCTAATGGAGATGTCAAACCCGTCCTGCCCCATGTGTCGCAGCCCAATCAGAGACATCATCAAAATATACCGCAGCATGTAACCTGGAAACCACCTCTCCAACAAATAGGATCACAGTGACTGGGTGATTCTGAAGAGGCTCCCTCACAGGTCATTGTCCTGTTTGAAAAGGAAGTCCCACAAGTCAGTTTAAAATGCTGCTTGTTTGAGCTAAGCGAAGAAGAGCTACTAAATGACTGACTGCCAGAACAAAAATTTACAGATAATGTACTCACCCCCTTGTCATCCAAGATGTCTTTCTTTCTTCAGTTGTAAAGAAATTATGTTTTTTGAGGAAAACATTTCAGTATATTTCACCATATAAAGAACTTCTATGGTGCCTGTGAGTTTAAATTTCCAAAATACAGTTTAAATGCAGTTTCAAAGGGCTCTAAATGGTAAAAATAAAAATGTATATACTTTTTAACCTCAAATGTTCGTCTTGTCTAGCTCTGCCATGTGCATGCGTACTTTGTGTAATCTGGGTCAATACAGTTAGGGTATGTCGGAAAACTCTCATCTCATTTTCTTGTCCAACTTCAAAATCGTCCTACATCGCTGTTTTACCTTTTATAGTAAAGGGCGTTTGACCTTCTTGTATTTAAACAGCTTCAAACAAGTTCAAACTCGCGGGCCCCATAGAAGTCCCCTATATGGAGAAAAATCCTAAATACAATTTCTTTACGACTGAAGAAAGAAAGACATTAGCATCTTGGATGACAATGGGGTGAGTACATTATCTGTAAATTGTTGTTCTGGAACTGAACTACTTCTTTAATGTACTAAATGCCTGACCAAAAATGCTGAGAAAACCCAGAAGTAACTGTGTAAGTGAATGGCAACATTAATATAATCCCAGATACAATAAATCTCCATTCATATTTATCAAGAAACAAGTATTCTTAACCTGTAATATGTTAAATCAATCCAGAATAAGAACCATAAAAGTACATTGCAGAGGCAATGTGTTGCTAAACATATTTTTTTGCAAAACATTAAACTGAAAAACTAAAAATGTTTTACATACCAAAGTAGACATTCACAAAATTGTAAGTGCCAATAACTTTTATGTTCATTGTGGAATAAAACTATAACTGTACTGCTAACCAACAGCAGAGCCTGTATTATTATTGCTAATATAATTCTTTGCGCACAAAAAGCATTCTCGTAGCTTCATAAAATTGTCCTTACTACCTTTCTGAGCCTTGAACGTGTCAGTCGCATTGCTGTCTATGCAGGGTCAGAAAGCTCTCAGATTTCATCAAAAATATTTGAATTTGTGTTATGAAGATGAATGAAGGACTTACGGGTTTGGAACTACATGAGTAATTAATGACAGAATTTTCATTTTTGGGTGGAATATCCCTTTAACCATTTATAGTAATGCAGTAATTGACCTTACTGAATGATTAATTAGGAAACCTACATATTGCCTATATGAATCCATAGACACAAACACACAAAAACACCATCAAACTATTGTGATTAATGCAAAACAGCACTTGGCTATTTATTACAAGACTTGATTTGAAAATGAAGTGATTTGATAGGAATAGCACCATCTTTAATTACACAAAGAAACTCACTGATGATAGATAGATAGATAGATAGATAGATAGATAGATAGATAGATAGATAGATAGATAGATAGATAGACAGACAGATAGACAGATTGATAGATAGATAGATATTTATTTGAAAGTGCATTTAGCCTGTAAACAGAACCTGATATTTATTTAGTAAAAAAAAACAAAGAGACACATTTTAACAGAAACCTTCTGCAGCATATTAAGACCAGCTAAGAGCAGTAACTAAAAGCCTGTTCAGTGACAATAACATCACATCATCCAGCACAAGCAGGAGTATACAGCATATAAACAAGGTGTCAGTCAACAAGCGCATTCACTTGGGACTGACTCTTTTAGTGTTTCCTTTGATTTTGCGAACAGAGACAGCCATGTCTCATATGAATTAAAAAGGGAATTCTTTTATTGGGGTCTTGGTTGAGAACACACTAGCTCCTCCTCTCCAGGAAGTTGGAGGGCACCCATCCTTTTCGCGTTTTTGCCGAGTCGAGTACACGGCAGTACCACCATCCATTAGGGTTTCTCTCCAGGACCTCCAGCCTCGTTCCAGCAGGGAAGCTCATGGTCTCCGTGTCGCCGTGATAGTCGGCGATAGAAACGTACTCCTCCCGCAGGTTGTTGTGGATCAAATGTGGTTTAGGCTTGACCATTGACACCGGTACCTTTCGTCTCATGCTCTCGGTATTACCTGCACAGGTGGTTTGGTCATTATAGCTATGACCAGGAAGCGCATCGTTCCTCCGTCCCGCGGGAGTCGTGTGCGTATTAGTATTGTCCTTAAGGACATTCTGAGGTCTGACGGCGAGCTGCTTCACGCCGACCCGGCAGTTCTGCTGGTTGGATCTGTGTCCGCTCTTCAGGCTTTGGTTAACACGCTGCTCGTTCTTCTCCAAACTTACGCATCTACCCATCTTTCCAACATCTCCCTGCACTGAAATCTCCAACTCGGGCAGCGTTGACCAAGACGTCTCGGAATTAACCTTCTCGCAGGTTTTGACTTCAGTACTGCTTGTTTCAGAGCTTTTGATTGGCTGTAGGTAGTAAGTGGGTGCCCAGCCCTCTTCGTTCCCCCAGCGGACGAACCACCAGCCGCTCTCCTGCTTCTCTAGAACCTCTACCTGCACTCCTGCAGGAAAGCTGAGCTCACATGGCTCTTCCCGCTGGTATGATGCAGTAGTTCGGTAAAAAAACGAAGGTGAATCGGAGAATGCCTGGAAGTTTTCTGACAAGCCATTCTCAGAGTCCTCAGATGTGCGGGAGGTCCTGAATTGCATCTGGCCTGGTTGATCTTGGTTTGGGGGTCGTCTGAGGGAACTACAGTCTTGGTTTGCAGGTTTCGGACGCACGGACGGTTTGTATTTCGACTCATCAGCCTGCTGTTTGAGTTTAGATTGCTTCGAGTATGCGTAGAGCTCGATGTTGGGCTCGATTGTTGGGGCGTCGTATTCCGGTGGATCCCACATAGATGCCCGCTGGGCCGCAGAGGACGAGTATGTGTCAGAGTGACTGTCCTTACACTGTGGGACAGCTCTGAAGCCACCGTTCGCATACACACCCTCATCATCTTCTTCATCCCCTTCACCCAATGTAAAAGAAACGGTACGCTGATTCAAAGGAGGCGGGGCTCTATTCGGTGCATCTCCTGGAAGAAACTCCTGCTCGGGATCGAATTCAAGGCCCACTGTTGGAACATCATATTCCGGTTCCTCATACACTCGTGGACTCACTGGGGTCACGATCTCGGATTCGACACATGGAAGAGAGTTCTGCTTTTTGATTGGCGGAGCAGGAGGCGGGACCTTGGGACGAGTCAGTGTGCTGGTTTGGCGGTTCAAGGTGGGTTTCTTGCGTTTGTCTATGTAAGAACACGGGGCCCAACCCTCCTTTTCTCCAATCTGGACGTACCACCAGCCTCCGGAGTTCTTCTCAATCACCTGTAAACATACACAGTTTCCAGACCATCCGTAGAAATACTTATATTTAATGTTAGTTGCAGCAAACAGGGAACATTGGGGTGAGTTGTCACACTTTACTAAACATTTTAGATCAGTTTCAACCTCACATAGATACAACCTCACTGAGGTTTGAAACCCCCGAAGCCTGATGCAATTACCAGAACAGATACAAAATTCAACTCAGAGGTGAAGAATTTATAAAAATGACCCCGTTCAAAAGTTTACATTACTTAATGCTGAGTTGTTAACTGATGATCCACAGCTGTTTTTTTGTTTAGTGATAGTTGTTCATGAGTCCCTTGTTTTTCCTGAACAGTTAAACTGCCCGCTGTTCTTCAGAAAAATCCTTTAGGTTCCACAATTTCTTTTTGTGTATTTGAACCCCTTTCCAACAATGACTGTATGATTTTGAGATCCATCTTTTCACACTGAGCACAACTGAGGGACTCATATGCAACTATTACAGAAGGTTCAAATGCTCACTGATGCATCAGAAGGAAACACAATGCATTAAGAGCAAGGGGGTGAAAACTTTTTGAATTTGAAGGTCAGGGTGAATTTTACTCATTTTGTCTTCTGGGAAACATGTAAGTATGTTCTGCAGCTTCTGAAGGGCAGTACTAAATGAAAAAAATATTACATTTAGGCAAAATAAGAAAAATGTACACATCCTTATTCTGTTCAAAAGTTTTCACCCCCTGGCTCTTAATGCATTGTGTTTCCTTCTGAAGCATCAGTGAACATTTGAACCTTCTGTAATAGTTGCATATAAGCCCCTCAGTTGTCCTCAGTGTGAAAAGATGGATCTCAAAATCATATAGTCATTGCTGGAAAGGGTTCAAATAGACAAAAATGCTGAAAAACCAAAGAATTTGTAAAACCTGATTGATTTTTCTGAAGAACAGTGGGCGGTTGAACTATTCAGGACAAACAAGGGACTCATGATCAACTATAAAAAAAAAATAAATAAATAAAAAACAGCTGTGGATCATTCAGGTTACAATACAGCATTAAGAATCAAGTGTATGTAAACTCTTTTAAAGAGAAAAAGTCTTTTATGTGAAATGTCTTATTCAGGTCAGTGAAATGTCTTATTCTGCATAGTGTTTGTAAATTTTGACTTCGACTGTATGTTTATTTGGTCTTCAAGAAACATTTATAATTATCAACACTGAAAACAGTTATGCTGCTTATTTTTGTGGACACTGTGATAATTACTTTTTAGGATTGTTTGATAAACAGTAAGTTTAAAAGAACAGTATTTTGCAGAAATAGAAATATTTTGTAACATTATAAATATCTTAACTGTTGATAAATTTAACGGGTCCTTGCTGAAAAACAGCACTTACTTAAAAAAAAACAAAAAAACATCCCTAAACTTAATCGAACAGTGTCTTACCTCAGCTTTCTGTCCTCCACTGAAACTGATCCCATCTGTCAAGCAGGACCTGAACTCAGCGATGGTGTAATACTCAGCTTCAACAGTAGGGGGATCTGGGGGCTGTGGTAACTGAAATCCCTGTACGTGAAGAGAAGAATTTGCTGTTCAGCATATTACAAAACCACAAAATGACCTATTTGTGTGTGCGTTGTCTGCAGTGGAGAGAAAGAGGAAAAAAGAAACCGAAAATGGGAAAATGAGAACACACACACTGACCAGGCTGTTTTCTCGACGGGGAGGCGGTTTTTGATTGTTTGATGGTGATCCTAGGGAAAATAAATCAGAAATCATGATGTGTTTACTGTCTTTAACAAATGACATGATAGAACAAGATTTTAGACAATGCAGTAAGAAAGAAAAATGTAAAAAATAAAACCACAAAAAGGGAAATAAAAGTGAAAATGAATTAAAGAAAAAGAAAGAATCTCACTGGTCTCAACGCTGTGGAATCTCTGAGGTGCGACTCGAGCAATGGCAGGAGACGGAGGGACTGTTTTGGTCTTTATTGCGGACGATGTTGAAGACACACTTGCTTCAGAAACAGACACAGTTACACAAGCGTCTGACACTGACACAGACACACTACTGTCTGAGACAGACAAACGCAAGCTCGTGTCTGTGTGCTGGGTGACCTGATCATCAGAGTCTCTCTCTAAACTATTTCTGCCTGTATTAGCTGCTGTGCTAATGCTGCTGCTGCTGCTGCTGTTTCTATTGGTGTGTGTGTTGTTACTGTAAACATCAGACTGCTCTGCATCGCCATTGTACTGTGTATATGAATCAGTCTGTGAGTTCCTGTATGTGTTTCGGTGTACGTTGGTGTCAGTTTGTGTGTGTGAGTGTCGTTCGTTGGCGGGTTTTTTGTTTAAGAGGTTGCTGATCTCCATGAGGTTTCCGATGATTTCCACCTGACCCTGCACTGCTGGTTTATTTGTCTCTGTTGCCTGGTTACCAGCCATGACACCATCTTGCATTTTCTTCAGGTAGGCAGCTGGAGCCCATCCCTCTCTACCACCATAACTGAGAGGAGAACAGAGAGAGAGATAATGCACATAGTCCAACCAGACATTTTCTCAATAAAACTATGTATGTAAAGATGTTTCACGATGCCATAAGAACCTTTTTTGTCTAAATGGTTCCATAAAGAACCTCAAACATCTGAAGAACCTTGCTGTTTCACCAAAGGTTCTTTGTGGTGAAAGAAGGTTCTTCAGATAATAAAAAGGTAAGAAAGATGTTTCTTTGAAGAACCTTTGACTGAATGGTTCTTTGTGGAACCAAAAATGGTTCTTCTATGGCATCACTGTGAAGAACCTTTTAAAGCACCTTTATTTTTAAGAATGTAACTGTATACAACACTATTTAGACACTTGGGATTGGTTCAGAAGCTTTTCATTATTACAAGAAATTACTCCTAAAGATGCTTAAAATTGTTGACAAGTATCAGTAAAGACATTTATAATGTTACAAAAGATTCAAAATTCAAATAAACACAGATACTTTGAACTTTTTATTCATATTTTGGTTTCCATAAAATATTGAGCAGCACACCTGTTTTTGATTATTTGATAATAATAATAAAAAGTTTCTTGTGCACTAAATCAGCATATGAGAAAGTCATATTAGAAGCATAATTAAAGGATCATGTGACACTAAAGACTGGAATAATGTCTGCTGATAATTCAGCTTTGACATCACAGGAATAAATAACATTTTGAATTGTATTAAAATAGAAAACATCAATTGAAATTGCAATATTTCATGATATTTTGTCATTAAAATATACATTTTCAGCATCATTACTCCAGTTTTCACTGTCATATGATCATTCAGAAATCATTCTAATATGATGATTTGCTGTTTAAGAAAAATTATTATCATTATCAATATTTAAAACAGTTGAGTACATTTTTTCAGGATTCTTTGATAAACAGAAAGATCCAAAGATCAGCATTTATCTGAAATAAAATGCTTTTGTAACATTATACACTATACCATTCAAAAGGTTTGATTTAGTATAATTTATTTGTTTTTAAGGGTTTTTTTTTTTTCAGAAAAGTGCTATTCTTCTAAACTTTCTATTCATCAAAGAAACCTGAAAAAATTCTACTCGGCTGTTTTCAACATTATAATAATAAATGTGTTTTGAGCAGCAAATCAGAATATTAGAATGATTTCTGAAGGATCATGTAATGAGTAATGATGCTAAAAATTCAACTTTGAAATCGCAGGAATAAATTACATTTTAAAATATATTCAAATAGAAAACAGTTATTTTAAATAGTAAAACAAAATCAAAATTTTACTGTTTTTGCTGTACTTCAGATCAAAAGAATGCAGGCTTGGTAAAGAGACTTCTTTAAAAAACACTGTTCAAAAACTTTTTTACTTGTAGTGTAGGCCTGCCTGTTCATTTTCAATGCCTAATCAAAAGCAAACTTTTACAATTACCTTTATGTAGGGTTTTTCTGAACAAAAATCCATTAAATATTAAGAAAATCCGGCAAAAAATAGCAAAGGATATTTAAAGCATCCTGAAGTAGAAGGAGAAGAATCAACATGTGAAAGAAAAAGAGTTTACCGTATGAACCACCAGCCCTCCAGGTTCCTCTGGATGACCTCAACAATGACGCCACTCTCAAAGCCCAGCTCATCCTGACTCGAACTATTGAAGGACTGAACAGTGATATATCTCTCTGCTACAGACAAAAGAGAAAAGAGTGCACAATGTATACTGTCCTGCTACAAGACACAAGGTAGACAATAGACATACAAATGCAGTGTTTAGAAAAAAGCATAAAACGAATATATTGTAAATCTGTCTACAAGTGTGTAGTTGTCCTGCAGAATTATTTGGACACCTAAAAACTTAAAACTTACACTTAAAAAGCATCTGTTAAACCTTTTTTTTGAACTAACTTTACTTCATTATTCCATTCTGCCAGCAATCACATTTGGACAGTATGTCTATTGTTTTACAATTTAAAACGTTTTTTTTTTTTTTGATTTGTTTCTCTAAAAAGTGTCCATGCTGTTATGCTTAAAGGAGAAGTCCACTTCCAGAACAACAATTTACAGATAACTTACTCACCCCCTTGTCATCTAAGATGTTCATGTGTTTCTTTCTTCAGTTGTAAAGAAATTGTTTTTGAGGAGAACATTTCAGGATTTTTCTCCATATGATGGACTGATATGGTGCCCCGAATTTGAACTTCCAAAATGCAGTTTAAATCCGGCTTCAAACAATCCTAAATGTGGTTGTAAATGATCCTGAGGAAGAAGGGTCTTATCTAGCAAAATGATGGGTTATTTTCATAAAAATAATACAATTTAAATACTTTTTGATCTCAAACGCTCGTCTCGCCTTACTCTACCTGGACTCTGTTTTTTTCCGGTTCATGACAGTTAGTGTATGTCGAAAAACTCTCATGTTCTCCCTCAACTTCAAAATCGTCCTATATCACTGTTTTACCTTTTTTGTTGAGGGTGTTTGATCTTTACATGTTCACTTCGCAAAGACTGGGTCAGAACTTCTGCAGCGATGTAGGATGATTTTGAAATGATTTTTGAAGTTGAGGGAGAAAATATGATCTGAGGTTTTCGACCCTAACTGTCTTAAGTCAGAATAACACAGAGTTAAGGGAGAGCAAGACAAGATGAGCATTTGAGATTAAAAAGTATATAAATTGTATTTTTTAATGAAAATAACTGATCGTTTCACTAGATAAGACCCTTCTTCCTCGGCTGGGATCGTTTACAACTGCATTTGGGATCGTTTGAAGCTGCATTTAAACTGCAT
>JAHKKF010533434.1:3915-18340 GCA_019740295.1 Labeo calbasu
CTGCAGTCTTTGGGACTCCAAATAGAAACATAACAGAAAATGAGGGTTGAGGTTTTTACTGTAAGTTTTTGTTTACCAGCCTTTAAATAGACACTTTATGTGTTTTTATGTCCATGTATTTGCATATACAGCAGGGTCAAAATTTAATTTTTCCATGAAGGGAAATATAAGGCAATATTTGCCCCCTGGAATTGATTCCCAGGCTCATTTTTTACATTTGTGAGGGCAATTTTTATAATCACCTTATTATTATAAAAATCAAATGTCTGTAATGTCAAAGTACTCAGTATTTTAAAGTGTTGTCAGTAATAATAGACTGTTTAAAACTGTACCTAAATTATACATGTAACAAACAGGAGCTCACAGGGCTGCAATATTATGACAAAATCATTATTGTAAATTATTGCTCTTTATATTGTATTAATGATGATTCATATTGATATAGAAAACAAAATAAAATTTGTTTTGGGCACGGCACATTCTGGCTACATAGACAAACACGTCAAGTTTAGCACAAGTTATGCAAAAACTCCCGTTATAATCACTGAAGCTGTCAAATTTATCTTTTAATTACTGCATATCTGCACTGTGTTGTTTACGATGAGGGAATTAACAAGCATGCACACTCAACAACAGCTCAGGCATTTTCATTGGCCAGTGCATTCCTAATTTCAACAGAAATGCGTTTGATTGGTTATAAAGTCCAGTTCCCACCAGGCACAGTAACGAAGCTATAATTACAACGATAACTGTCTGGTTTTGTTGCATTTACACGACTTTAACCAGTAGATGTCTTCAGCATGTACATCTCGAGCACATCTAAACAGTGAATCTTGTGTAAACTATCTGATCTCTAACGTAGTCAATGTAGTGGAATAAAAACTATACATACTCTTTTCTACTGCAACTTCAAAGGAGGCAAGACAATGTTGTCCAAACTAGCACTGAATTCCTGAGGTAATTTTGTGTTTTATGTTTCTGTGTTTGCTGTGCAATGTCTGCTTCTCTACAATGTCGCCTGCTATTTCAAATGTGCAAGCCCTTTAAATTTGAAAGAAGTCTGATTAGCTGTCAGTGTTTTATTGTTCAACTGTAAAAAAAAAAAAATTCTGAAAGTGATCCCAACTATATTGTCCTCATGTATCGTTATTGTTATAGTTGTGGTGTGAACTCTGCTATTCTCTTAAATTTTAAATGATTTTTGGAACGTTATCTTTATAGTTATTATTGTTCTTGGTGTGAACGGGCCTTCAAGGCTCAACACTGCACAAAATGGCACGTAAAAGCAATCTTTAGCAGTTTGAGTGAATCTGAATGTAATTCTGCAAAAAGTTGACACTTTTCACTCATTTTCACATTTCAATTTAATTGTGACAGTCGTAATATGTTAATTTGTAAACATAAAAGGAGTAGTTCACTTCCAGAACAAAAATGTACAGATAATGTACTCACCCCCTTGTCATTCAAGATGTTCATGTCTTTTATTCTTCAGTCGTAAAGAAATTATGCCTTTTGAGGAAATCATTTCAGGAATTTTCTTCATATAGTGAACTTCTGTGGTGCCAGGGAGTTTGAACTTCCAAAATGCAGTTTAAATGCAGCTTCAAAGGACTCTAAATGATCTAGTGAAACGATCTGTTATTATCTGAAAAAAAAGTACAATTTATATACTTTTTAACCTCAAATGCTCGTCTTCTCTAGCTCTGCGATGCGCACGCGTACTCTGTGCACACCAGTTCAGTACAGTTAGGGTATGCCGAAAAACATCTCATTTTCTCCTCCAACTTCAAAATTACCCTGCATTGCTGCAGAAGTACATTACAAAGTAAACGTGCAAAGAAGGTCAAATGCCCTTTACAAAAAAAAGGTAAAACTGCATTGTAGGACGATTTTGAAGTTGGAGGAGATGACTTTGGAAGTTTTTATACTGTCATGAACCATAGTGCACAAGAGTGCGCATCGCAGAGCTGGACAAGATGAGCATTTGAGGTTATTGTAAATTTGTTTTTGTTTTTTTTTTAGAAAGCGACAGCTTGTTTTGCTAGACAAGACCCTTCTTCCTCAGCTGGGATTGTTTAGAACCCTTTGAAGCTGCATTTAAACTGCATTTTGGAAGTTCAAACTTGTGGGCACCATAAAAGTCCTTAAAGTGCTCCTATTATGCCTTTTCAAATATGAATAACTTTCATGCAGTGCGTCACGTAGCTGAAACATAAACGATCTGCCAAGTTGTGAAGTCGACAGTGCACGATAAATAAAGTTATTGTCTATGAAAAAAAATAGTCGGCTCACAATCGCCTGAACGAGTCGCCAGGAATTCGAATCTTATTCTGTTACGGCCATACGTCACAAAGTAACACCGCCCACGTTCTACATCGCAAAAAGCTTGCCCGCCCACAGTAAAATTTCCATGTGGTTTACGTCATGACGAGAAGACGCTGTATCCTACACTGTGAGTAAATTTGTTTTATATTTACTTCCAAAAGATGAATCTACAAAGACTCTATTTTCTAGCGATCGCTCAAAATACGTAGTTGTGTATGTTATATTGTGTAACAACCCTGCATATGTCTTGCTAAACGGCTAAGTCACGTTTCTGTAGTTCTCTTGTTCAGCTGTGGGCCCACTGTAGTCTAAAAAGTTGCAGCTTGACTGTCTGTCTGTCTCATTAGTTGGAGTAATGATAAAGGATGGAGCACGAAGCGGCTTTCACACTGAATGCGGAAAGCGCTGCGCTATGAAACCGGTTCATTTTAATTGCTTGCGCCGTGCAAGGACGGCTCGTTTCTGCGTCGACCAAAGCGTGCGCACCACTGGCGCGCAAGCCTCGCACGCCACGCTCAAAGTTCAAATGAGTTGAACCCATCGGCCAGCACAACGCTTTCCGCGTTCGGTGTGAAAGCCGCTTAATGCATTATACAGTGTTGAAGTTTACAACATAGAGGTGTGCCCGGTTCGCTTACATAGGCAAATTGCGAGCATTTTCCACGGTAGTCTGTGCTAACTTGTCGATCAGCCACTTTAACCGTTTCATCGTCAGACTCCGGCTCGAATTGGTATGGTAAAATCGATGCCATCTTTTTTATGTATTGACAAGTCTCCAGGGCTGTCATTCAGTTATGGCAGTGGGCGCTTTGTATTCCGACATGCGCTGTACGCGTAGACCAATCATAAAGGACTGCGCCATCTGACCAGTCACAGCAGTGAGGGCTCACGGAAAGGAGGGGTTTAGAGAGACTGATTCTTCGAACTGCTTCGCACGAGTCGTTTACGAATAATTTAGAAATGAGGTAAAATTAAATCTATTTTTGGAGAAAACTAAAGTGTTTTTTGACCTTGCATGCATGTAAACCTGTTTTAGGAGACTCATAAAACAATATTAGCAACCTTTAAAATGGCATAATAGGAGCACTTTAAAATTCCTGAAATGTTTTTCTCAAAAAACATAATTTGCTTATGACTGAAGAAAGAAAGACATGAACATTTTGGATGAGAAGTGGTCGAGTAAATTATCTGTAAATTTTTGTTCCTGTAATGGGGCGTTTTTGTTTATTTTGGTGGCATTTTGCCACAAGCCCTCATTCATTTCTGACATTGATATACAGTATGTGGTATGGTGTGTGTAGTGGTTATAGCTAAGTGTGTGTAACTCCAAGTTTGCTGGTTGAGGCCCTGTAAGAAGCGAGCCTTGAACTATCACCACTGTGCCTTGAGCGAGTCGCTTAACCCCAGGTTGCTCCAGGAAGATTGTCTAGTCGCTTTGGATACATTTGTCTGCTAAATGACTAATTATTAATGCACAAGAAAGGAGAGCATTATATGCTGTACATACTGACAAACACATCAAATTCGAAATCTAAGGAATCTTATTTTGTTTGATCTTTTAAGATAAAATAGCATGAAAAAAATCCTTTTTAGAAGTCTAGTCTAGTTTAGAAACTAGTCAAAAAGAACATTTACTGAAACTGAGCAACAAAAACTCATTTTGAACTTTCACAGCCTTTCACAGCAGTAGAAAATGGGCTGTTTATTTCTAAAGGTTAGAGAGAGGGTGAAAAATGACTGCTTTTGGCAAAAAACTTAAACATTATATATGAAACTCAGGGGAAAATATAATAAAAGTATGTAAGATATGAGCCCTTTAAATAACACTATTTTATGTAAAGGGTAAAAAGGGAATGTTACATATGTATTATACATTAATCAGTATGTGATTTATTTTTTGTGCATGTGTTTTCAGAAAGTCTGTTTTCTGTACTGAGTAATAGTATTAGCAGAGTCTGTCCATAGAAAGAGAGACAGAAAGACAGATAGATTGTTAACGGAGTGAACAGATTGTCTTCTGCTGATGCTTTAGGCCTCAGCTCTCAAATGACTGATGAAGAAAGCATTTCAATTTGTGGAAGACTCCTGGGTGGGTGTGTGAATAATAGTGACTGGCAACTTCTAGTAAACTGTTAGTGTAATCTACAGTAAAACAAGTCTAAAGTGTTGATCACACTTATCAGCTCATGGCTGTTTCAGCAGTGAAAGAGAATGGTATTGTACACAAGGCAGTAAAAAGTTGTCACGTATTATGTTTTACACAGAAAACAGCTGTGGTTTGCTCTCATCAGTGAAGCACGAGATGAGTTTGACTGCTCAGCCTCCTATGGAGGTCCCTGCTGATTTCTGACTCATCTGACCTAAACAGCCTAAAGTAATTGCGACTTTAATGGACTAGTTCGCTCCAAAATAACTTTCTGTTGGCTGTGGAACACAAAATCTGATATTTTAATGATGACAAATGTTTCGTTTTTGGGTGGACTATCCCTTAAACACTTCTGAACGTTAAAACTCACTGGAATGGACTGTTGCTGAACTTTTTGAACATCTGAACATTTTGCAAACTGTTGTGCAAACAAACTGCCAGTTCAGATAAAAAGCCAATCCAGATTCCGCTAATTACAAAGTCTTTTCCTCACACACAGTCATATAAACTAAACAAAGGCAGCTGTTCAGCTACAGGTATCCCATGAGGCTTTGCTACACTTTTATTTCTGTTGAAAATGAGTTACATAAGGAATTAAAAACAGAGGTTAATTAAGAGAAACCTTCTAATCACAATCACTAATCTGAGTGACTTGAATGTGCCACTATCTTGAGCGCGAGAGAGAGGATGCGGAAGGGAAGGAGTGTACAGCTTGATAGGGACGCAACTATGAGTTTGTAAGGCTTATCAAATCGCTGACAGAGCTTTAATTTATTCAGTACAGCCTAAATTACCAAATGAAAGTCACAGGAACAATACTATTTGAAAGTGACTTTATTAATGCAAACTCAAGCTGAACAGTCATTGTGTGATAAAGTCTAAATTAAATAATTCGTTAATGAAGACATTACTATGCTGACCCTCAGTGTCTAAAGTCTGTGGGTAATTTTATTAAATGATCAAATGCACGTTTTGCATGACCAGTTAGTTAGAATCTCATCTTAATTGCTATGTTGTATAATCACTTAAATGATCTATTAAAGTGGTATATATTTAATCGTAAATGCGTGTAGATTCTTCATTATCTCATTTTTGTAGTTGTTTTGCACAAGGCTCCTGTGGTCACATGTATTTGTGTGGGCCAAATTTTTGAAAAATTTAAACACTGACTTTTTTGTGTTTACGTGCTATAATTGGGTCCCCAGTGCATATAAATGTGATAATGGACCCAGTAACCCATAACTTTGTTTTGGTAAGCCTTTTTCTGCAATTATGTGAAAAAAAGAGCCACTCAGATTTTGCTCCCCCGTGATGTAGAAAGAGGATTTTATTATAATATTATCGCCCCTTAATCTGCATGTTTCCACCCACCGCATGGCACCATGGCAAACGTTTTTCTCTTCTGTCATTGGTTGCACAGATGAGCACAGAACGTTATTTACAGTCCCAGCCTCAGAGGAGACAAGACTAATATAAACATGATTTCTTTCCCAGCTGTTTACCATCACAGACATAACCGACTGTTTTTGTAACTCATTTGTGTTTTTAACATAAACTTGTGTGTATTTGACAGTTTAAGCGCAATAAGACATGAAAGAACATGGTTTAGTACTCACATGCTGTGTGACAGCTGCTTTATGTGCGTGTGATTCGGATGTGCGTGCTCAGAAAACTCTATATCAGAGGTTTAAACTGATATGGCTGATTATTTCAGCGCAATAGACATGACAGTAAAAACCAAACAGATGTTTGTTTATCAAGGTATCTGACTTATGAGCAGTAAAGGCACAGCCTTATTCTGGAATTGGGGGTGGGGAGCAGCAGCTTATTTGCATATGATCTGTGGGGTATTTTGAGCTGAAACTTCACAGACACATTCTGGAGACACCCGAGACTTATATTACATCTTGTAAAAAGGGGCATAATACGTCTTCTTTAAGACCAGGATGTGTATGTTTTTGTACATACATTAATATTCTGAGGTAGCATGATGCGGTAAGAGCTGGAGGGTGTAGGGGTGACGAATCCTGCTCCTGGAGATCTTCCGATCTGCTTAGTTCCAGCCCTGATCAAACTGTGCTCCTGAAGATCTTAATTAGTTGGTGCAGTTGTGTTTGATCAGGGTTGTAGCTAAACTTTGCAGGTAGGCAGATCTCCAGGAAAAGGTTTGGGCACTACTATGATCTTTTTGAACTGGATGACCGTGGTAAATTGTATTTGGTATTTTGTATTTTGTCTGGAAACTTGTTAGTATGTAATATAGCTTATGATGAGGAGCGATGTGCTAAATGGAATAATACGATCTTTAAACAAAATAAGAAAAATGTACACATCATCATCCTGTTCAAAGTTTACACCCCCTGGCACTTGCTGCATTGTGTTGCCACAGTGTTTTCATCCTTTGTAATAGTTGGGTATCCCAGGAATAAATTACATAAATTACAAAGATGGATTTCCAAATCATACAGTCATTGCTGAAAAGGGGTCAAATATGCAGAAGATGCTGGAAAACCAAAAAATGTGCAGGACCGGGATAATTTTTCTGAAGGGATAGTCAGGCAGTTTGACTGCTCTGGACGAACAGAGACTCATGAACAACTTTTTCAAAACATAAAAACAGTTGTGAATCTTCCAGGTCAGGGCTGCCCAAACTCGGTCCTGGAGTGCCGGTGTCCTGCAGAGTTTAGCTCCAACCCCAATTAAACACACCTGAACCAACTAATCAAGCTCTTACTAGGCATACTAGAAACTTCCCGACAGGTGCGTTGAGGAAAATTGGAGCTAAACTCTGCAGGACACCGGCCCTCCTGGACCGAGTTTTGGGCACCCCGATCCCCGATCTACTAACACACTGTATTAAATGAGAAGTTCACTTCCAGAACAAAAATTTACAGGTAATTTACTCACCCCCTTGTCATCTAAGATGTTAATGTCTTTCTTTCTTCAGTCGTAAAGAAATTATGTATTTTGAGGAAAACATTTCAGCATTTTTCTTCATATAATGGACTTTACTCACTCCAAAATGCAGTTTAAATGCAGCTTCAGAGGGCTATAAACGAACCCAGCCAAGGAAGAAGGGTCTAATCTAGCGAAACGATTGGTTATTTTTAAAACAATTGATATACTTTTTAACCTCAAATGCTTGTCTTATCTCGTCTCTGTGATGTGCATGCGTAGTCTGTGTAATCTGGGTCAATACAGTTAGGGTATGTCGTATCTTGTTTTCTTCTTCAACGACAAAATCGCTGTTTTACCATTTTTTGTAAAGGGCGTTTGATGTTCTTTGCATGTTTACTTTGTAAACACTGGGTCAGTACTTCTGCAGCGATGTAGGATGATTTCGAAGTTGGGGAAGAAAACGAGATGAAAACGAGTTTTTCGACATCCCCTAACTGTCTTGACCATATTGAAACCGGAAAAAAAAGAGTTCACGTAGACTTAGACAAGACAAGCGATGGAGGTTAAAAAGTATATAAATTGTCAGTTTGTTTCAGAAATGGCCGATTGTTTTGCTAGATAAGACCCTTCTTCCTTGACTGGGATTATTTAGAGCCATTTAAAGCTCTTGTATTTTGGAAGTTCAAACTTGGGGGCACCATAGAAGTCCACTATATGGAGAACATTTCTGAATTTATTCCTCCAGAAACAATTTCTTATCGACTGAAGAAAGAAAGACATAAACATCTTGGATGACAAGGGGGTGAGCAAATTATCTGTAAATTTTTGTTCTGGAAGTGAACTTCGCTAAGACTAAAAGTTGAACGTTTTTATAAAAATACAGTTGTTATTTTGCCTTGGTAAGTAAATGTAAACATCTGTTATGTGAAATGGCTTATTCAGGACAGTGTGCTAAATAAAAATAACATTTAATTTTTATGGTCCTTTATATTTTTTGTAAAATGATTAACATTTATTAACAAGGCTGCATTTATTGAATAAAACTAACAGTAGTATTGTGAAATATTATTATGATTAAAAAATAACTGTTTTCGTAATACATTTTAAAATGTAATTTATTCCTGTGATGGCAAAGCTGAATTTCCAGCAGCCATTACTCCAGTCTTCAGTGTCACATTTCTTTCTAATATGAGGATTTGGTGCTAAAGATTATTTTCAGTGTCAAAACAGTTGTGGTGCTTAATATTTATTCTTTACTGTCAGCAAGAAATGCATCAGTTTCATCAGTTTAAAGTTTGATATGTCCCCTTTTATATTGCTAAGTAAATGTCTGTGTGTGAGTCTCAGTGTGTTGTTGTTTATATTCAAGCACGCATTTGGCCTCAGGATACGCGTCTCTCTGAGTGTCAGTATTCATCTCTTTTAGATCAGGACTGAAATACACTGATATCAGCGGCTTCAGTGTGTGTGTGTTTGAAAGGTGCCGTGATTTCCATTGGTGTGTAAGCTTTGGCCTTCATATGCCATAAAAACACTCAAAAACCTTCATCAGATCAGATTCATCCTTTGCAGCGAAGCGTGAGAACACAACAGGAACATTGTCATTTAGGGACAGAAGATGATTCAAATGCTCAAATCAATGATGTGAGGATTGTGTGAATATGTGTATTATGGTTTGAGTTTTGTGGGGAAGTTTTGTGCCAAGGCTGACTGCCTCACTCTTGCTTCAGTGGGTAATGTGCTTGAATTTACATTTTACTCCTGTTCTGCCTTCCCTGTTTTCTTCCTGTCTTGCATTCCCAGTGTCCTCGATTTGTTCTTTCTTCAGTGCGTTAACCGTGAAATATTGTTTTAACTTGTATTATATCTCTCTTTTCTTTTAGTCCCCTAATTGACCCATAATCCTAGTTTAATTAAGATCCGGGATTACAGCGGCAGCCTCGGTGCACTTTTGTATCCAAACGCTTCTGATATGAAACTAGACTCTGGGGACGGTGCTGCTGCGAGAAGACATCTTTAAAATTGACTATGTAATGATGCAGTTATTTAAAAACAAAAAGCTTAGACTGCAATTGAAAAAACTCACATGCAACTTGTGTGTTGTGTTCAAGGTGACATGAATGATTGCTGAATCACACTGATGAACAGGACAGTTAAAAGGAATTTCATGGGGCAACAGAATGAAATCATAAATCTGGAGGCCTGTTTTGATCTACTCTGTTCTCCGGAGCGCCACGTGCTCTGAATAGCTAATGTTTGTTCTTCCGCCGTTCGCCTGTGGGGGGCACTGGAGTGTTTTGTGAATGAGGCTGAGCGTTTGCTGTAGTTCAGTTGCTGAGCCAATTTATTAAGACAAGGAGAGAGAGAGAACGAGAAAGAGGGAGTAAATAAATGGAACTGCCCCCGTTGCTCCAAGCCAAACATCAAAGTAATCAAGGAAAACAAGCTTTTTTTAATGGGATGGATCCAATTAGAATATTACTGCTCCGTCGGATCCATCCACGAGCAGAGAGATGGTGCTCCTCACTGGCCTCCTCCATTAATGCTAATAACCTCCACTTCATGTACACGGCATACTGTACATGTGATGGGCAGAAGACTTCCATTTAAGCCAATTTGTTAAGTCCGACCCCACTTTTGCTGTGTACGTGTGGTGACCGATGACATTCAGGCCGAAGAGCTTTTCATTTTACAAATAGAGATATGCGTAATATAGCTTTCATATTTGGTCTGTTTGTCATCACATCATGCTTTTATGCTTAATTTGCCATCAGCCTAAATTAAATTCAATGCACGTCGGATATAAATAAAGTGAAATGAAATGACGCTACACGTCGCAGAAGGAAATGATTCAGCCTTTTTCAGGTGTGCTACTTTAAGTCCCTTTATAACTCGCTCACTCTTTCATTACTGCATTTCCTCTCTGTTACTCATTTATTTGTTCTTTCTCTTGTCGTAGTGTTATTATTTCTGCTCATTCTCGTTCTATTGCTCTCTTCCTCATAGGTATGTGGTGAATGTCACAGTATAACTCGAATGATCCCAGTGGGACTATACCGCTCTCTACAGTCTTTAGGAAGCCAAAGATGCTTGCTTCGTTTCTAATTCACAGCTGTAGATTTTTATATTTTGCTTTCCCTCCTTTGTCTTTGTTGGAAATTAAGTCTTACCTGAGAAATCCCTTTAAACCCATTTCTAAACTGAACTGTCAGTCAGACAAATTGGTGATCTAGAGTATTTTAGGATCTCTGAGGAAGTTTATTTGACGTGGAGCTCAGTGAGTGATACAGCTGAAAGTCTATAGGTCTTCAGCATGTGTGTACCATTACTTGATGATTTGATGATTTCATACAGCATTTATAACCTTCATATATATCTTTAATCAGATTTAATTGGCTCTCAGAAGAATTGCCACACACTCACAGTCATCAGTCTGTCTTTTTTTGTCTTTTGCTGTAACCCTTCGTTATTCTTTTAATTAGCTGCTCACTTTAGATTAGCTGCATCATTTCAGCAACCAGCCGTTGCATTAATCCAGTGCTCAGCAAGTCACGAACACATAAAGTCATGTGTTTGACCATATGTGGTGATTGTATGTTATTACCTCCTAGATTTTAACATCCACTAAAATACACAGGAACTCAGAAATAAATGAATGTCAAAACCAGACATGTTGTAGCCTGTTCAAACAAATAAATCTCTAATACTGAATCTGTGAAAAATTCATAACGTGAGGTCTTTTCTGTGCAAAACTGGAAGGTTAAATTTCCAAATGGTGTAACCTGGCAACAGAGTGCTTCTATCGGACTGAATTATGGGCCATTTGATTGTGTCTCATCAGCACACTCTTTTCTGCCCTGTTTTAATTCAGCATCTGCCATTTTACTATAATTTACTGAATCACCGCTATTGACCTATTTAGGACCTGGGTAGGGGACTAAAGGAGGTTACTGCAAAAATATATGTTGTCAGTCACAGTTTGTGGAAATCAGATTCTGTATGGCTGGGATGGAGTCCACAGATGTGTTTTCAAAAGCATAATAATTTTAAAATAATGTTTGGTTTTGAGTGCAATTTTAAGATCAGTAATGATAACTGAAGCGACATTATGATATATAGGAATTCACTGTACAATGTTAGTCATGTTTTTTATTATTTTGTTTTATTTAACTTGTATCGTGAAAATGTATCTGTTGATAATGGATATTTAATTGTGCATGCATATTTCCACCATTTTTTAAATTTATATTACCATTTACTGTCATCTAACAGCTAACAAACTTAAAATTCTATGGAAGCCCATTTTCGCCACTCAGTAAAAAATAAAACAAGGTAATTGTGACTTTTTATATCAATACATTTTTTTTTTCCTTGCAGTTGACTTTTTACTCAGAATTGCGAGATATATACTCACAGTTGTGAGTTATCAAGACAAAATTGCAAGAAATAAACAATTCTGACTTATAACACAGAATTGTGAGTTCATATATAAACTTGCAGGGAGTCAGAATTGTATGATGTAAACTCACAATTGCAAGATAATGTCAGAATTACGAGATATAAACTCTTAATTGTCAGTTATGAAGTCAGATTTGCAATTCTAACTTTTCTCACAATTGCGAATTTATATCTCACAGTTCAAACTTTGTATCTCACAATTCTGAGTTTCTAACACGCAATTCTGACTTTATTTCTCAAAATTGCAAATTTACTGTTATCTACATTTAACAAAGTTAATATTCTATGGAAGCCCATTTTCACCACTGAATGAAAAATAAAAAAAGGAAATTGTGACTTTTTATATCAATTCAGATTTTTTTTCTTGCAGTTGACTTTTTACTCAGAATTGCGAGATATAAACTCACAATTGTGTGTTATGGAGTCAAAATTGCAAGAAATAAACAATTCTGACTTTATAACACAATTCTGACTTGATTTTTTTAAAATTGCAAGTCATTGAAGTCAGAATTGTGTGATGTAAACTCACAATTGCGATATATAAAGTCAGAATTGCGAGATACAAACTCTCAATTGTGAATTATGTAGTCAGATTTGCAATTCTGACTCTATATAAACTCACAATTCTGACTTTTCTCACAATTGCAAATTTATATCTCACAGTTCAAACTTTATATCTCACAATTCTGAGTTTATAACATGCAATTCTGACTTTATTTCTCAAAATTGCAAATTTACTGTCATCTAACATTTAACAAAGTTAATATTCTATGGAAGCCCGTTTTCGCCACTGAATGGAAAATAAAGGTAATTGTGACTTCTTATATCAATTCAGATTTTTTTTTGGAGTTATGAAGTCAGAATTGCAAGATATAAACTGACAATTCTGACTTTTCTTAAAATTGTGATTTTATAACTTGCAGCTCAGACTTTCTCAGAATGGCAGGTTTATATCTCACACTTCTCAGTTTATAACATGCAGTTGCGAGTTTATATCCCGCAGTGCAGACTTTATTTCTCAGAAATGCAAGTTCATATATAAACTTACAAAAAGAAGTCAGAACTGTGAAATGTAAAGTCACAGCTACCTTGTTTTATTTTTTATTCAGTGGCGGCAAAGGACTTCAATGAGATACTGTACTTACGTTTACTGCATGTTTTAATGATGCCTAAATTCACTAAATTCAATAGATTTTAGTTTTTTACGGAAGTTCTAAGCGGCCATGGATTTGAGAAGGAGGCTGGCCGGTCTGCAACTTTATTGTCAAAACAATATAGCGACCCTGAACGTGTAGTCAATTTCAGTGCCAGTCAGCTTGATGGATCGTGTTATTTTAAATGCATTTTAATGTAATGGTATCAATTGTAGACCAATGTGTCTACAATATAATGCTATCCAATAACTGCACTCAGACCCAGAGGATATGACTTGTTTAAGATGATCAGATCAAACGGTTATTGTTGAATAGTCGATTCAAATTGAAATATGAACAGAAGGAAATAGAAGAGAAATGACAAAACATAGTTTGATTGTATTATGATGGTGATAATTATTATTATTATTATTATTATTATTGTTATTATTATAATTATTATTATTTCGTTCAGTTTGAAAAATGGACAAACAAAAATTAAGCTAGAATTTGTGAAAGAGCGCTTTATTATTTGTGCGTGGGCGGCCCTGTAAATCCAATTTTATGGATTCTGTCTTTACTGTCTGTCCCCATCATGCAGAAAAAGAGTTCATCCGATGTACCCCTTTGCAAATTAGTCACAATTAAGTATCTTAATGTTTGGCTGTTGCATAAGCTATTTCTTGCAAATATGTCATAAACGCAACACTGCACTTCTCGGGTCGGCGCCGGCGCGATCCCTTACATTGAGATAACAGAGGAATGAAATATAAATGTCTGCTTTATTTTGTCTACTTCCACAATAACAACAAAATGTTGCAAATTGCTTTCGCAAAATAACTAGGAATCGAAAACAAAATTTGTGTTTATTTAATTCGTATAAATCCAACAAGAGGTAGTGTAGCTACAGTCTTCCCCATCTGAGCTCATTATCTGTACTACTGTGCTCACTCCCAGGTGCAGCACAACCTATTCCTGCCTGGAATTCTGCCACAATGCCACGCACGACTATGTAATCAGAGTAAAATATCAAGGCCGCCAACTTATGTGAAACAAATATTAAAGCAATAAGCTCATTTGTTTTTACCCACGAACAAATATCTAGCTTAATTTTCGTTTTTACGTTTCTCAAATAAAACGAAATAATAATAATAGTAATAATAATAATAATAATTATTATTATTATTACAAAAACGATTGATTTCTTTCTTTTCCTATTTCGATTTCCTTTAAAATCAAGAAATATTCCAATCCCAGAATCGATTATTCAAAAAAAACTGTTTTGATCTGATCATATCCTCTGGGTTATTGGATAGCAGTATATTGTGGACAGATTGGAGATTAAAGCTAATAAACATACCGCTACAATTAAAATCATTATATATATATATATATATATATATATATATATATATATATATATATATACACATTCAAAACAGTATATTTCTATAACTTTAGCAGC